>JBBPBX010008345.1:0-62810 GCA_038048925.1 Garcialebias charrua | reverse complement strand
AACACTTGGACTCTGCGTATTGTTACGCTTGCAGACATTTTAGCCCTCCCAACAGCTCAGACACTGTGTTTGATTCCCCAGTTGGTTTTAAAAACTGGAAGAATGCATCTTACAAAGATGCGGGGTTTGCAATACATGCGAGGTCTGAGCGCCATAAACAAGCCATGGTTACATGGAGGGAGTATCAGAAAGCTGCAGCAGCTAATGCAACACTGGTCAATGTGTTAAACAAGGAGCACAACAGACAGGTTAAAGAAAATCGTGAATATATAAAAACAATAGCGGAAGTGCTTTTACTTACTGCCACTCAAAATTTAGCTCAAAGAGGGCATAATGAGTCTGCAGACTCAGACAATAAAGGGAACTTCAGGGCAATTTTGGAAACTATTGCTAACCATGACAAAGCTATTAAAAAACGGTTGACTTCCATTCATAATGCAAAGTATACCAGCAAAATCATTCAGAATGAGGTTCTGGACTGTTTAGCAGACATGGTTCGAACTGAAATTACAGAGGAAGTGAAAAACAGTGAGGTTTTCAGCATCATAGCAGACGAAACAAAAGATGTAAAGAAAAAGGAACAGATCTCTCTTGTACTAAGGTACTACTACAATGGAGCTATCAATGAAAGTTTTCTACATTTTGAGTCTGCAGAGAAGCTTGATGCAGCAGGGCTTAGTGAGAAAATAATCTACATACTGGAAAAACATGGTCTGGAGTACAAAAAAAATCTCGTAGGCCAAGCTTATGATGGTGCCTCTGTTATGAGCGGGAGGCATTCTGGGGTACATGTAAGGATCAAAGAGGATGCAAAATATGCTTTTTACGTCCATTGCACAGCCCACTGTCTAAATCTAGTTTTAGTAGATACAGTCAAAGCTCTCCCAGAGGTAGAGGAGTTTTTCTACTTACTAGAAAAACTATACGTGTTCACATCTGGATCAGCTGTCCATCCTAAATGGCTAGCTATACAAACCGAGATGTACGAAGGTGCACCAAGAGAGCTCCAGCGTTTAAGTGACACTCGTTGGGCATGTCGATTTTTAGCTCTGCGTAACATCATGGATAGACTGCCTGCCCTTAAGCGACTACTGCAAGAAATTGCCCGAGAACATCATGGTGAAAGATCTGTTCAGGCAAGAGGTCTGCTGGCACAGATAAATCTAGAATTTATTGTGCATCTTGTTACACTCCGTAAAGTGTTTGGAGAAACAAAACTTCTGTCTGATATGCTACAGTCTTCAACACTTGACATTTCAAAAGCTGTGGATTTAGTTGAAGCTTTAGTTCAGACATTAAAAGATTTCAGGCAGGAGTCATTTTTTGATCATGTGTGGGATGAAGTGTTGACTATTTTTGGGCAGTGTGATTCAACACCACCAGCTGCAAAACGCCAAAGAACACTAAGCTCTAAACTCAGCGAGCACTGTGTAATGACCACTGTTGGGCAGAGAGAGTCAGAACAAGATAAAGACGGGTTTCGTACAAACTTTTTCTACCCTGTCATTGATCTCATGCTCAGTGAGCTTGAAAGACGGTTTTCTAGGAGAAACTGTGATATGATGAACAGCGTCCATGCTCTAAATCCCCAAAAAGGTGAATTCCTGAAAGAGACAGCTCTGTTTTCATTTGCTCAGTTATATGATTCAAGTATTGATGACCTGGGGCCTGAACTACATCAGTTCAGAAGGATTTTAGACAGAAAAATTCAGACTGGGATGCAGAGACCCACTAGTACAGTGGAGCTAGTACAGTTCATCGAGCCATATAAAGAGGTGTTTTTTGAGCTCTACAGACTCTGTAAAATAGCAGTTGCAATCCCAGTGACTACTGCATCTTGTGAACGGAGTTTTTCTGCATTAAAGCTTGTGAAAACATACCTCAGATCCACCATGAACGATGACAGACTAAGCAATCTGGGTGTACTGAGCATCGAGTCGAGGAGGGCAAAGGCATTGAATCTCGACTTATTTGTTGATCGGTTTGCCAGAAACCATCAAAATCGCAGAATACAGTTGCTGTGATTACAAATACTGTCTGTAAAATGTTTCTTATTTTTCTCATTTGATTTTTTTTAACCATTTTCTTTAGTTTCAATGGTTAATGTCTTGTATGTAAAATGTGACATTTTTTTTTAATCACTGCTTTCAAAAAATAAAACAGTCAAGTAAGATTTCGAATCTGTGTCATCATTGGTTATTGGGGGCCTTGAGGTTTGCCCCCCCCCCCCGGGGTGCTGATGTGGAGCACAGTGATGGACCGTGCATTTTTCTGGCTTATCTAGACAGAACCTTTACTTTTTGTGTCATCAGAACGGGTTATTCACTAAACTCTCAGTCATGTGCTCATTCAGTTTGCACTACTCATATTTGCACTAATACCCTGATGCATGCTCAATAATCCAGGTAGAAATATCCAAAAAAGCTAAGTCTGGTCCTCTGGACATTCAAAAAACAAAACAAAACAAAGCCAAAAAAATAAAAAAACTGTAGAAACGTTTCGTCTTTCGGACGAAAGACGAAACGTTTCTACAGTTTTTTTATTTTTTTGGCTTGGTTTTGTTTTGTTTTTTGAATGTCCAGAGGACCAGACTTAGCTTTTTTGGATATTTGCACTAATGTTTGTATTACATTACTGCCTATAGTCATAAAGATGTCTTTATAGTCATAAAGTCACTTTTTTCTCCGAGATTTAACGTGCCCCTCTGACAAAACCTCTGGACCCAGCTTGGCCCCACCAGTACAACTGGTCTAGAACCGCCACTGACTGGATGGCGCCTTGCATGGCAGTCTGCCACTACCGGTGTATGAATGTGTGAATGAATGGGTGGATGGTTGGTATTGTAAAGCGCTTTGGGGCTCCTCACAGGGGGCTGGAAAGCGCTATATAAATAAGCTCCATTTACCATTTTACAGCTCGAAATGGATTTATAACTGGCATGTTATAAATCCTTAACTGATGATGTGGACCTTTGGCTCATGGTTGGACGTCCATTCAGCTCTTTGGGGAACCTCGTGGTTTGAGCTCCTCAGCAGACTCTAGGCTCAGACAGGAAGTGGACCCTGTTAAATCCACTCCGCTCATTGGTTGTTCACCAAAATGAAGGAGTGACTTTGCTCAGGTCAGAGAGCTGAAAATCTGAAGGTTACTTCAGGATAGGAGAGGAAGATTGTGCTTAGAATGGACAGAAACCAGTTGCCAGTTAAACAGATAACTTGATTAGACTTTGATTCATGTGTTAACATTTCTAAAACAAATCTGAAAAGTACAATTTGACATATCTTCAACTTTGCCATAGTTCTTTGATTCATCATATGAAGAAGTGACCAGCATTGGTAAAGCATAAACCATGATCATATAATGACAAGTTATTCTGTTAATTAATTCTGAATTAACACAAATTAAAAGGAAGTCTCTTCTGATTGATTTGTGTCTTTTAATTCAAAATAAATGTAATCAAATAGTGTCCACTCGTCTCCTTGAGAGCCTCAAGAAAAGTGTACCACTAAAAGTTTCAGAGAGATGTGAAAAGGTGTAAATCCAGGTTAGAGATGAGGTTCTATATCACTACAACATTCACCAAAATTTCCATGACAATAAAGACAAAAATATTTACCGGTAGATACTGTAATTTCCGGACTAATGAACACACCCAAATATTAGCCACGCCCACTAAATAAATAATAATAATAATTGTCTAATCTTGTCATCTGCGTATGTTTCCCATACACAGACGAAATTCGTCTCTGCATTTAACCCAACCACCTACCAGGTGGTGCAGTGAGCAGCCATAGAAGGCGCTCGGGGAGCTGGAGAAATAGGTGTGCACTCATAGACACCCCAAGGTGTGTAGTGGCCGGGACGCGAACCCGCGTCCTTCGGGTCCCAAGTCAAACGCCCTAACCACTACACCATCTTAAAAAGTACATATATAGGCTGCACTTGTCTATAGCCGTGTCCACGTTGTAACATGACATATTTTTATTTTTATTAAACATGTACTAGTGGCAACATATACAAATATGTACGGTATTTTTTTCCCTCTCTGAAAAGTGCCTGTAACATGGATGATTAATTAATAATATTAATAATAATAAATAGAGTAGCCTGCCAAGAAAAGTCATTGATCGCTATTTTCACACTGCCGGCCCGTCGCTAACGTCTAACCATTGATTCGTTGACAGCTCACGTGTATCAGCTCTACTTATTTCTTCGACAGCCAGATCACTGACTTGTTCGATAATTTCATATGGCTAACTATTTTTTTAACCTTTATTCATACAGGTAGTCTCATTTAAGACTGAAGGATCCACCCCCAAGAGACATGTATTGGACAGCTATGTGAGGACCCGGGTGTGATGAGGCGAAATGTTTAGGCAGCATGAAGCTTGTTAGCCTGTAAAAATAATCCATGAATTAAGCACAGCATAAGCAGTGAGATTCAAAGCGTGTGAAAAAGGTAGCGGCTTATAGTCCAGAAATTACGGTAGTTTATTTGAAAGTAAAATGTTAAGCAGTGTTCTGAGTTGGAGAACGATTGTGGAGAAAGGCTCCATGAAGACGAGTTTCAGTGGTATTTAATCTGATGAAACTTTCAGCAGCCCTGACCTTTAAGAGGTTGGATGTCTGCAGAAAAAAAAAAAACTGTTAATCTGTTTTAAAGATGTTTTAATGCATCTCACTGTGTCATATCAAGACCTTTATTTAAAAAAAATAAAAAGGACCATGAGCTTCCATATGCATCACCGTTCACGTGAAGGGAGTTGCATAAATGAGTGCCCTTTGCACAGTGAAACGTGCGACGTACAAATAGTCTCCGAGCGTGATCAGGGAGCCACGAGATCACTTAACCTTTAAGGACTTTTTCAAGATGGATTGTTTTGAGTCTTTAGGCATCGCTCAAGAGGAAACATGGAGCTGGTGAGGAAGTGAACATGCAGCGTCTTGCAGCAATTTTCAAGGAATTTTGTGGTTTCCAGCACCACCACATTGTGGTTGGACTGTAATTAGGACAATGTGTGATAAGGAACAAATAACTTCTTTATATGTTTACTAGACAGCTGGAAGTTAAAACATGCCAACAAAATGGACCTGCATGGACATTTCTTGCAAGCGTCAAACAGAAAAATCAATATATTTTTTTTTAAATAATCATGCATGTGAAAAACACGTTAGCTAATCTGCTATTATAGAACATGTTTGGGAGCTGGTGGAGTACAGATGCTGATTCAGTCTCATTAAATGTTACAATCCTTCCTGTGCACCATGCGAGTGTGACACGACTCTGGAAATCATCCTGCTCAGCAGAACCTCTCCATCCATAAGCCATGGGCCCTCAAATAAATTAACAAGCATCATTAAGTCTGCAACAAATTGAGCATAAAACTAGAGAAATTGCATTTCCTGTGAAAATGCTATGTGAATGCTTATTGCTGAAGAACTTGCTGCAAAACAGCTGAAATTAGCTATAAAAACTTGCTGAATTTTAGCTGTAAAGGAAGAACAAGCCTAAATTAGCTGAAGAAAGCAGAAAGAACACACATATTTGCTGAACTGGGTTTAAATAAGCACAGAAATGACAAAATTAGCTTAGAAAAGGCTGAAAATAGCAAGTAGCTGGGGAAAAAGCTTAAATTACCAGAAGGAAGTGGAAAGAGCTGAAACTAGCTTTAAAAGGCTGAATTAATTGAAAAAGCTAAAATAAGCATAAAACAGCTAAATAGTAGCTGAAATACCATACCATACCATACCATACAATTTTATTTATAAAGCACTTTAAACAGGAACAAGTCCACACCAAAGTGCTGGACAAACAAACACGCAACAGGCAACACAGACAATGAAGTACAACACGAAAAACATAAAAACATTGCAGATCATAAATCAAACGATCCAATACAAATCAGCTGGCATTGAAAGCAATGGAGTAGTAGTGAGTTTTTAACCGGGATTTGAAAACCGAGAGGGAGGGGGCCTGTTTGATGAGCAGCGGTAACTCGTTCCAGAGTCTTGGGCCTGCTACAGAGAACGCCCTGTCACCCCTGCGCTTAAGGCGAGTTTCTGGAACTATTAAGAGTACCTGATCCTCTGACCTCAAAGCACGTGGAGGGACATATGGGTGTATCAGATCCGAGAGATAGGCGGGGGCGAGACTGTTCAGCGATTTGTAGACATACATGAGAATTTTGAATTGGATTCGAAGATGAACCGGTAGCCAGTGAAGGGAGGCCAAGACTGGTGTAATGTGCTCTCTTTTGCGTGTGCTGGTTAAAAATCGGGCAGCTGCGTTCTGAACCAGTTGTAATCGTGCAATGGTGGCTTGACTGACGCCAAACAGAAGTGAATTGCAGTAATCAAGCCTAGATGTAATGAATGCGTGAATCACTGTCTCCAGGTTGTTTTTGGATAATATGGGCTTCAGCTTAGACAGACGCCTCAGCTGGAAAAAACAGGATTTGACGATCATGTTTACATGACTGTTGAGTTTCATGGAAGGATCCATTATCACTCCCAGATTTTTGACTTTTTGTTTTTCGGACAGGGGTAGAGCAGACAGGTCAATGCAGTGGTTTGAGGTTGTGTCATTGGGAAGGAACAATATGGCTTCAGACTTCTTATCATTGAAGCTTAAGAAATTTAAAGCCATCCAGTCCCTGATGTCAGCCAGGCAGTCGAGCAGAGGTTGAATAGAGCCTGTACCATTTTGTCTTAGGGGGAAGTAGATTTGACAGTCATCAGCGTAGAAGTGGAAAGGTATATTGTGTTTCCGGAAAATAGCACCGAGTGGCAGCAGGTATAAGGAGAACAAGAGAGGACCCAGGATGGACCCCTGCGGAACCCCCCATTTAAGAGCCGCCACTGCAGAAGTAAAATCATTGATGGACACACAAAAAGACCTGTCAGAGAGGTAGGATCTGAACCAGTTTAGGGCTGATCCTGAGATGCCCACCCACTGCTCCAACCTAGCAATGAGGATCTCATGGTCGATGGTGTCGAAAGCGGATGTGAGGTCCAATAGGACAAGCAGCACAGAGTCACCAGTATCTGTGGATAGAAAGATGTCGTTAAAAACCTTCAGTAGGGCAGTCTCAGTGCTGTGGAGGGATTTGAAGCCAGACTGGAATAGCTCGGGGATAGCGTGATCCTCCAGGAAGCACTTTAGTTGGGACTCAACTATTTTCTCTAGAAGTTTAGAAACAAATGGGAGTCTGGAGACAGGCCTGAAATTGGATAATACTGACGGGTCGAGGTTTGGTTTTTTCAGGAGGGGTTGAACAGCAGCATGTTTTAATGATTTTGGCACCACACCCGAGGATAGACTGCTATTTACAATCGAGAGAATGGAGGGACCTAGAGTGTGAAAAACCTCCTTTAGAAGCCGAGGGGGGACCACATCGAAGGGGGAGCCAGATGGTTTCAGGCTGCACATGACCTGCTCTAGAGAGGACAGAGAGACTGGTTCAAAATGGTCACAAACAGCAACAGATTGAGGTGGGATGGATGGATCGTGAGATGGAGGAGAAATGAGAGCCCTGGTGGTTGCGATTTTATCTAAAAAGAAATGTTGGAAGTTCTCGCACAGCTCAGTCGAGGCTTCCATGGGTGATTGTTCAGTGAGGTGGAGAACAGAGTTTAGGGTGGAGAACAGAACTCGAGGGTTACGAGAGTTTGCAGCAATGATATCAGAGAAGTATTGTGATTTAGCAGTTTTCACTGCTTTCTGATATCGGCGCCAGCTCTCTTTTACCATCTCAAAAGAGACCTGCAGACTGTCTTTTTTCCACTTCCTCTCCACCTTTCGGCATTGCTGCCTAGCAGCTCTGGTCGTGTCATTCAGCCACGGTTCGGCCCTGAGTTTTGGTCTTCTCGGTTTAATAGGCGCCACTTGATCCAAAGCCTTTAAACAAACAGAGTCAAACTGGTTTGTCAGCTCCTCAGTGCTGGAGAGGAGCAATGGGGGCTGAATTAACATGTCATTGTTATAAACCTCAGTGAAACGTGCAGCAGTTAAATGGTTAAAATCACTGCAACTAGCAGAAATAAGCTAAAAGGAGCACGACAAGCTGACATTAGTAGAAAGAAGTTTGTTAGATGGAACAAAGCAGAAAGCACACCAAAATAAATTGGAATTATGTGAAAAAAAAAGAAGCTGAAATGAGCAAAACAATAGCTGAAAAGTAGCAAAAAAAGGAAGAAATCTAAACAAATCCTTCTAAGTTACTAGAAGGAAGTGGAAAGAGCTGAAATTAGCTTTAAAAAAAAGCAGAATTAATTAAAAAAGCTAAAATAAGCATAAAACAGCTAATTAATAGCTGAAATCACTGCAGCAGGAATAAGCTAAAAGGAGCATGATAAGCTGACATTAGTAGAAAAAAGTTTGTTAGGTGGAACAAAGCAGAAATAAGCAACAAAAAAAAGTGGAAATTATCTGAAAAAAGCTGAAATGAGCACAAAAAATTGCTGAAAATAGCTAAAAAAGAAGAAATATAAATAATTACTAGAAGGAAGTGGAAAGAGCTGAAATTAGCTTTAAAAAAAGCAGAATTAATTGAAAAAGCTAACATAAGCACAACTCAGCTAAATAGCAGCTGAAATCACTGAAACTAGCAAAAATAAGCCAAAAGGAGCATGACAAGCTGACATTAGTAGAAAGAAGTTTGTGAGGTGGAACAAAGCAGACATTAGCTAAAAAAAGTGGAAATTATCTGAAAAAGCTGAAATTAGCAACAAACAAAAAAACTGCTGAAAAGTAGCTAAAAAAAGAAGAAATCTAAAGAAAACCTTCTAAATTACTAGAAGGAAGTGTAGAGCTCATTTTGCTGAATTAGGCTGAAAAAAATTAAATGATTGCAAAAAATGTGGAATTAGCTGAAAAGGTTAAAATTAGCATAAAACAGCTAAATAGTAAATTGCAGAAATAGCTTAAACTTGCAGAAAAATCTTAAAGGAGCATAACAAGCTGAAATTAGCATAAAGAAGCACAAAAAAATAGTTAGCTGAATAAAGCTGAAAGGAGAACAACAGCTGAAAAACAGCTGAAAGTAGCCGATTTTGTTTTAAATTTTGCCGAAGGAAGCTTAAAGAAGCTGAACGAGAACAAAACGTGAAAGGAGCAGTAAAAGTTTGAAAACAGATGTAAAGATCTGAAGGATGTAAAATGAGTGCAATTCAGTTTGTATGAGAATAAAATGGCAGAAAAGGCTAAATAGGCCTATTTCAAAAAGCTAAAGTTGCACCAATACCAAAAGTCATAGCAGGATTGTCCTGAAAGAGCCGAACGTTTTGATTTAGCATAGTAGCCTATGCACTATGATAGCAACTGCATTGTCTTATTTTAATTCATTTTACTTGTTTTTACTGTGTATATAATATTGTGTCTGTTTTTATGATTGACAATGTAAGGTGACCTTGAGTGCCAAGAAAGGCGCCTACAAATAAAATGTATTATTATTTATTTGTTGAAATAGCTGCAGGACAGTAATGGTGCCAAAAATCTACAGAAGAAATATGGATCACAAAAGTGTTTATGCTTCATAAACATCCACACAATAAGTTCTCACCTCTCAAACACTATCAGCTCATTCTTGATATATTTTAGCATGAACTGATCAAACAGGCATGTACGGGTAGTTACCTCATTAGAACGAGATCATTATCTCGTTATAACGAGAAAACTACCTCGTTATAACGAGATAGTGTCCTGAAAGGCGCTTTTAAATAAAAATGATTATTATTATTATATATTATAAAAATAATTTTACTTTCTGTGACAGCTTTGCGCTTCTGTAGACACGTGCTCTTCACGCAATGCAAAACCATTGACATGAAACCACGTTAACGGAGTTTAAATTTCCTTCATATTCTTTGTGGACAAAGTGTTCAAAAGAAAAGCAGTGACTAAACGTGCACAGTTTGCACGTGTGGCCATCTTTACCACTGTGTTCCCACACTGCTGGGCAGGAGTGGGAGAAATGATTAGTTGTCGTTAGAGCTGTGGCATCGATCAGTCGTGGCCAGAGGCCCTCAGGATGGCATGTTGCATGATGGGAATGCAGGTTAGAAAAAGCACGAGGCGGCGTGCACGTGGAGCAGTGTGCACACTGCACAGTGCAAGGACAGCAAGCAGGGCTGAAGAAAACATAAATGATGAGCATGCTGATCTATTGATTTATATTTTCCTGGTCAATATATGACAAAAGTTGTGCATATTAATTTAATAAAGGGAGTATTCTCATTATTCAAGCTGGATGCACAGTTATTGTTTCTAATACATGTATACAAAATTATTAATGTAATTTAAAGACAAGATATTCCAGTGACAGTTATTATTAAAGCTCAGCATCAAAAATCAAAAGCTCTCCAGGATGGTTGTGTGTCGCCACCTCTTGCCTGGTTGCTGACGTGCACATGGCTTCTTCTCACGAACACCTCTCTGTGTGAAGGTGTGTCGCTCCTCGTGCGTGCACGCTGAGATCAAATAGAGCAGAAGCTGCTGAAGGCAGCAGCTGGTAGAAGTGGGCAGCGCTGGCCTCGTGCCACGCCCTGCTGGAAGCACAGGACACATCCTTTCATAAAGAAGCTGCTCACACACACAAACACGTCAAGATGTAAGTTCCCTATTTTTTTTGCCTATTTTTACTTTTGTTTTCACATCTATTAAATTAGCCAATATTTTACTATATACCAAGATCTTTACCGACATGTTTCTTTAGTAAAACGATTCAAAATGAATCAATCTAACTGCATGATGTAAAAAAACGTTAATAAATGAATATTATCCAGCTGGATGTCATGAATCATCTTCCACTTGTTCCAAAGTCGAGTCAGGGGGCAGCAGCTTGAGCAGGGAGATCCAGACGTCTCTTTCCATAGCCACCTCTTCTGGGAGGACCCCAAGATGTTCCCAGGCCAATCGAGACGTAGTCTCTCCAGCGTGTCCTGGGGTCTCCTTCCAGTCGGACATGCCTGAACCACCTCAACTGGCTCCTCTCGATGTGGAGGAGCAGCGACTCTACTCTGAGTCTCTCCTAATAACTGAATGTCTCACCCCGTCTCTAAAAGGATCCCAGAGCAAACTCATTTCAAGCACCTGCATCCATGATCTCATTCTTTCTGTCACTACCCAGAGTTCATGACCAGAGGTGAAGGTAGGAACTTTGCCTTACAGCTCAGCTCCTTCTTCACCATAACGATCGGACCTGTACAGAGTCCGCAATACTGCACCAATCTGTCAATCTCACGCTCCGCTCTTGCCTCACTCATGAACAAAACCCGATACTTGAACGCCTCCACTTGAGGCAGAACCCGAAGAGAACAATCCACCCTTTTCTAACTGAGGACCATGGCCTCAGAGTTGGAGGTTCTGATCCTCCTCCCAGCTGTGAACGGCTCCAGTGAGAGCTGGAGCTCACGGCGCGATGACGCCAACAGGACCACATCGTCTGCAAAGAGCAGAGATGGAGACCTGAGGCCTCCTGGCTGCACCGAGTCATGATGTCACATAAAAACCAGAACGGAATTTTGGGATCCGTAAAGTAAAACCAGTAAAGTCTCCAATGACTAAAAGACGGTAAAGTTTATTTTTTAATAAAGTGAACATATACAGTACAAGTAGAAAAATAAAAATGTGTGAGAACATATTACAAAAAAAGGAATAAATACAACAGCAAGGTGCTCAAAAGTCACTGTCTTCTGTAGTGGAGTCGGAGGAGGTTCTGGAGGAAGAATCTGAAGAGCTGCTGATGTGATGGAAGACAGCTCCGTTTCTCTTTCCTGGATAAAGTGGAACAAAAAAGATGAAAACGATAAACAGGGTTGCCAGATAAACACAACATACAAATCATCTTACAAGCTCCTCCCCCAGAAAAGTTCACCTCACTCAGCACATCAGACAGTTTGGGTCAAAATGCAATCATTTTAAAGCAACGGTACACGAGTTTGCCATTTCTTATCTGGCAACCCTGACGATAAATACGATGAAGACATTAGAACTTCTAACAAACGGTTTGAACCTACCGGTACTTTGAAGTTTCTTAAATCTCTTGTAGAAGTAGGACCTGACGTATCGCTGGAGGGCCCGCAGCGTGGACAGCTTCAGCACCTCGAAGTCGATCTCGATCTCGTCCAGGTTGGTGCCGCACATGGCGGGCTCCCGGTCGTGAATGATCTGCACCACGCGGCCCAACTTCAGGCTGGGCAGGCGGTTGATGTCGAGGCTCAGCTGGTGCTTTTCTTCATAAGACATCGGCAAAGACTCCTGGTCTGAATCCAAGTCTTCGCACAGCGGGCTAAGGTGACGACAAAACAATTAGAAGTAAACTGCTGGTGAAGATTCTCAGTCATCCAGGACATGATAAAATCAGAAAAAGTTTTCAATACAAAAACAACTGGACTTTATTTGTAACAGAAAATGTTTCAATCGATCAATGTATTATAGATTGTACCCGGGGGAACCCACTCCCTGTCTTTATGGACTTCCAAAAATACACAAAGAAGATACACCTCTCAGACCCATCGTCAGCAGCATGAACTCAGTGACATACAATGTTGCTAAACATCTGGCTGGTATTTTAGCTCCTCTGGTTGGAAACACACCTCATCACATAAAGAACTCCATTGTTTTTGCCAACAAAGTTCAACATTTGAAGCTAGCCCCGGGAGAAACTCTTGTATCGTATGATGTGACTTCTCTTTTCACCTGCATACCCATTTCTGAAGCAGTAGAAACTGTCAGAAAACGACTTTTACAAGACAAGGATTTGGACAAAAGGACCAACTTCACCCCAGACCACATCTGCACCCTGCTGGATCTCTGCCTCTCCACCACTATTTCAAGTTCAATGACAGTTTTTACAGACAGAAGCACGGCTGTGCCATGGGATCTCCAGTGTCACCCATTGTTGCCAACCTCTACATGGAGGAAGTGGAACAGAGAGCCCTAAACTCCTATGAGGGAACAGCGCCAAGCCATTGGTTCCGATATGTGGATGATACCTGGGTCAAAATCCAAGCCAGGGAGGTGGAAGCGTTCACCAGACACATTAACTCGGTCGACAACAACATCAAGTTCACCAGAGAGGATGCAAACGACAACAAGCTGCCTTTTTTGGACTGTTTGGTTCACATGGAGGGAGAGGACAGTCTCAACATTGAAGTTTACAGAAAACCAACCCACACAGACCAGTATCTTCTGTTTGACTCTCACCATCCACTGGAACACAAACTTTCTGTCATCAGAACTTTACAGCATCGGGCCGAACACATCCCCACGAAGACAGAAGGGAAGGAAAAGGAACAGAAACACATCAAAAAATCTCTCCAAACATGTGGATATCCTAACTGGGCTTTTGTCAAGTCAGCGAGGAAATCTACAAAACACACTAATGAACAGAAAAAGGAGAACAGATGAAAAAACATTGTCATCCCTTATGTTGCTGGTGTCTCAGAGAATTTCAGAAGGATTTTCAACAAACACAACATCCCAGTACATTTCAGACCCAGCAGGACTCTCAGACAGAGACTGGTGCACCCTAAGGACAAAACATCTACCGTATTCGTCTGTGTATAATACGCTCTTTTATTGCTCATTTGAATATCCTGCGTATTATACACCGAAGCGTATTATCTATGGATTTTTTCCCATATTTTTAGACCCATTTTTGGCTCTGATATCTCCGTTTTTCATTTTGGCCAAAAATGGTGCAGTACCAGTTTCGGCCGCTATGGGCGCTAATGCGCCCTGTAGTCTGTTTACCTGCAGACTGTACCAAAAATGGTGCAGTACCAGTTTCGGCCGCTATGTGCGCTATGGGCAGCAGCAGAGGACTCAGAGAGCGAAGAGGAAGAGGGCCACTTCCAGACGTTTCTAGCTCATGTGTCCGAAAAAAGCCTCCTCTGGTCGGACTGATTCTGTCGCTGCCCGCTCCTTGCTCTGGATGTACCGGTAGCTGCAATTAGCTGTGAGGTTCGCTGTTTTTGTTTGCAAGATACCACTCATAAACCACACCACGGATTTTTAAATCCAGCTGATTTCACATTTGGTTAAGCTCAGGAGCCCGTCTGCTATAAAGTCAGGTAAGAAATATATTTTTAAGCGTTTATTTAGCTAAATTTAAAGAAATAAATTGGCAAACTATTTTTTAAAATCCAGCTCAGACCAGCTGATTTCACATTTAGTTAAGCTCAGGAGACCGTTTGCTATAAAGTCAGCTAACAAATATATATTTTTTAGGTGTTTATGTACGATAGTTTTATTTTAATTAAATTCAGCTCTTGTTGCGCAGCCAACCGTTTCTGGGTGCGAGCATCGTGTTGTTTACGTTCAAAATTCAGCTAATTTGTAATCATTTATTAACAAAAATTAAACCGAGACAGGTTAACATATATATTCAGCTAACAAATATATATTTTTTGAAGTGTTTCTGTACGGTAGTTTAATTTTTAATTAAATTCAGCTCTCGCTCCAAACCGGGCCTGTGGGCCTGTTGTGTGTGTGCCCGCATCGTGTTGTTTACATTTTCAATTCAGCTGATTTGTAATAATTTATTAACAAAAATTAAACAGAGACACGTTAACATATATACTGTATTCAGCTAACAAATATATTTTTAGGCGTTTCTGTAGTTAAATTTTAATGAAATTCAGTTCGCGCTGCACAATGGACCGCATTTCCGGGTTGTCTCATCGGTGACGCGTAACGTCAGCGGTGATGCGTTACGTCGGCGTCGGGGAGGGTTTGGCGCCATCTAGTGGCCATAAAAAAGACTGTCACGGCAGCGCGTATTATACATCGAAGCGTATTATGTACAGATTTTTATGAATTATTTCCAAAAATTGGACAAAGCGTATTATACACCGGAGTGTATTATACACCGATGAATACGGTACACACAAACAGAGTGGTGTAGTGTACGCAGTCCAGTGCAGTGAGGACTGTCCAGACCTATACATTGGAGAAACTAAATAAAACAGCCTCTTCACAGAAGAATGTCCCAACACAGGAGAGCCTCCTCCTCTGGACAAAACTCAGCTGTTCACCTCCACCTCACGGACAAGGGACACTCATTTTGAGGACCAGAATGTGCATATTTTGGACAGAGAACACAGATGGTTTGAGAGGGGTGTGAAAGAAGCTGTTTATGTTAAAAATGAAAGGCCTTCTCTTAACAGAGGGGGGGCTCAGGTTCCAACTTTCAAAAACTTATAATGCAGCTTTAGGACTGATTCCCAGACGGTTCACACCTGATGAGAACAGAGGAGCCGCTTCTGTGAATTAGACTAACAAAGAACTTAAGAAACCCCTACTGTTAAGGTGTGATTCGTCAATTTACATAGGATGTGGGCGTTATCTCAGGTATGTGTGTGTGTTAACTCAGCTCTCAATTTACATAGGTTTGTGTGCGTCATCTCAGCCTGTTATAACTTCACTGACACAGCCTGCTCTTTGAATTGAGAAAGCCCTCAGGATAGAAGGCGAAAAGTTTTGTGTTACAAATAAAGTCCAGTTGTTTTTGTATTGAACGCTTTTTCTGAATTATAAGTAAACAAACAAACAAACAAACAAAATAAGGTAACCTATCGTACCTTGTGCTGTAGATGGAAGTCATCTTAGTTTTCCCGCTGAACTCTTTCTTGTCCTTTTCATTCTTCGTCTTTGGGGCTTCTGACAGCGCAGCGAGCTGAACACTCTTGAGCTACGTGGACAATTATTAGAAATAAATTAGCAGATAAGCTAATACAAATCACTGAGTAAATGTAAAGCGCCAACAATTGTGCAAAACTGCAGAAGAAGTGACATCAGGAAAAGGGCTGAAGGCCTAGCATTCCTCGATGATACCTCATGCCTGGTACCCACCTAATTTCTCAAAACGCTCCTGCCGCCCCCTTTTGGCCGCCTGTCACGTTCCCACAAAGCCACTGAAGACCGTCTGATGACGCGCACTGGGGGGAGGCAGAGGGGAGGGGGTCTAGCTCGTTTTCCGGGTCAGTTGTTGTGTTACTGCAGCTCCGACAGTCTTTGTTGAGATTAAAACGTTTTTTTTATGTTTGGGGTGATGTATGCTGGAGCGGACAGCAGCAACTGTAAAAATGCCACGTTTCTTACCGGAGTTTTGGTTCCAATTCATGGAGGCTCGATCGGGTAAGTTTAAAAAGTCCAAAAAAAGTCCCGTTGTCGTTGTGTAATCACATAGCAGAGGCTCTCCCGACTGTTTGCTGGACGCGTCGAGCCACCAGAGATCGAATTTTATGACGTTGGCGGCTCGACGTAGCTCGACGCGTAGGTTGCTTTCGGACGCGCGCGTGCGTGGAAAGGAACTGCCGCGTGCCGCCGCGCCGCTTCAATCACTCAAAACGCGCCGCTTCACGGTTCGCCGCGCCTCAACGCGTCTCCACATAGACTTTGAATGTAAACCGGCCGCTTCAGCCGCCCGACACGGGTCCGGTGGGTACCAGGCATTAAAGCATCCAGTGATTCATGAAATATTTTGCTAACAAACAAGAAGTGTCGACAATCAATTAAAGCTGAAGTTTTAATGAAACTCACAGAAAGTTAATCATTCTGCATATTTCTTTACGTCGTTAACTTTAGGAGTCATCCTGATTCAAAATGGCCTCCACAACGAATTAACATCAAAAACAAACATGGCTATTAAACTGTTGAGCTGAAATTTGGTGTGGCAGAACAGAAGCATTATCGTTAACGTGCGTCACGTTGTGCTATAATGTTACTTAAAATCTGTCCAGTGGCTGACAGGACTTTTTTTTTCCTTTCATTCATTCCACCTTTATTTAGGCAGGTTAATCCCACTGAGCCTCGAGGACTCATTTACAAGAGAGACCTGGCTACAAACAAAGAATGATGACAACAACAACAGATTTTCCTTTGACAATCAACAATAGATAATCATAAGAGAAATACAGATTTTTTTTTTAACAAGTTAAAAAAAGATGTCGAAATAGCAGAACAGACAGATTATAAGGCAGATGTAGAAAACTAAAAACAGGAACATGTCTGCATGTCTGGATTTTGCTAACAGACAACAAAACAGATCTCACAGTTACTGCTCAGCGTACGTGTTGAGAATTATTTTAAGCTACTACCACATCAAATTTAACTCGATATCTGTTGAATTACCGTAGCTGAACTTTAGCCATTTTTGTGTTTGCTGAGGTCGCTCAGCGAACACATCTGGATCGGGGTTGATTCCAAAATTAATGAGTTGTAGATTTATTTTAATTATTTAAAATGTCTTCAGTTGATCCTGTTAACCTCTGAGATGTTTTATGTTCTTGTGAGACTAGCAGGGGGAAGGGGGTTTTTGGGTTTTGGGACTTTCCCCGGCAGGTGCTGCTTCAGTGTGTGTCTGCCTGTGAGCGGGAGCAGATGTAAATGGCAGATGAATAAAGAGTTCGACAAACAAATAAACGTCGTGTTTATTTGACTTTACATGGTAGCAGAGGATGGTTGCCAATTACAGAGTTCCGCCGAAGCTTGATGAAGCAAGACCATACGAATGCTGGAAAAATGAAGTTAATATTTGGACACGTGTTACGGACTTGGAAAAGAAGAAACAGGCCCTGGCTGTGGCGCTGGGCCTCGAAGGAAGAGCCAGAGAAATTGCACTGGAGATACCTGCAGACGACTTGAATAAAGATAATGGTATGGAAATCTTGTTTAACAAACTGGATACGATATTTTTGAGAGAAGAAAAAGACAGAGCTTATGAAGCATACTCCGCTTTTGATGCTATCTCTAAAGACAGCGCTATGTCTATGGCAGACTTCATCATAGATTTTGAACAACGTTACAATCGAATGAAGAAATATAACATGCTACTACCTGACGCTGTACTAGCATTTAAACTCTTAGACGCTGCGTGTCTTGATGAACAAAGCAGGCAGCTTGCTCTCACAGCATGCACGGACTTAACGTTTGCCTCCATGAAGTCAGGTTTGAAGCGGATTTTTGGAAAAGCAACAGCAGGAAACGGCACAGAAACTCAGGATGCAGTTTATTTTGCTGAGCAAAGATCAAGGGGCAGATTCAGACGAAACAACGGCTCGTCACAAGGCGGACAGGGGCAACCACAGCAGGGCACAAACCCCCTCGACAAATATGGTAAGCGAACAAAATGCGCTATTTGTCAGAGCACGTACCATTGGGCCAAAGTCTGTCCGCACAGAAGAAATGAAGTAAAACTGACACAGGATGAAAACGTGGAGGAATGTAACATCACTCTATTTACAAAAATAGAGACTGATTCAGAGATTTTCCTAACTGAAGCATTGGGATCAGCTATTATTGACACTGCCTGCACTCGTACTGTATGTGGTGAAAAGTGGCTAGAAAGCTACATAAAAGACCTAAGCAAGAGTAAAATTGACAAACTGTTGCAAACAGAGACCCCAAGCTGCAGACCTTTCAGATTTGGAGATGGTCAGGTGGTTCTATCCAATAGAAAAATAAAACTGCCTGCTAAGATTGGGAAAACAAAGTGCAACATTGAAACTGAAGTGGTGTCTGCTGGCATTCCTCTGCTGCTGAGCAAAACGTCCCTAAAGAGAGCAGGAACTGTTTTAGACATGCAGAATGACAAAGTTGTCATGTTCAAACAGCAAGTCCCTCTTGAGCTTACCAGTTCAGGACATTATTGTGTGGATATAAGAGATGGAGATGCAAAAGTGAATGATGATGAAAATGAAATCCTCGTGGTCACAGCAGAGATGTCTAAAAATGAGAAACGCAAAATTCTACTGAAACTTCACAAACAGTTTGGACATGCCTCAGCAGACCGGCTGCAGAGACTCATTCAAAGCTCCGGAAATTATGATAAAGACTGCCCAGTGATTTTGCAGGAGATCATTCGTGACTGTGAAGTATGTCAGAGGTACAGCAGAACAAAGCCAAAACCAGCTGTTGGTTTGCCCTTGGCATCAGAATACAATGAGACTGTGGCAATGGATCTACACGAGTTGGAATCTGGAATCTGGTACCTGCACATCATCGACCACTTCACACGCTTCAGCGCTGGAAACATCGTGAGGACAAAAAAACCCTCTGAGATTGTCAACTCCTTCATCCATTCATGGATAAGTGTTCATGGAGCCCCCAAGCGGATTTACACTGACAACGGTGGAGAGTTCAACAATGAAGAAGTTAGAGACATGGCAGAAAAGTTCAACATTGAGACAAAGACCACAGCAGGCTACAGCCCCTGGAGTAATGGACTATTGGAGAGACACAACATGACATTAACAGAAATCCTTCTGAAGGTAAAAAAAGAAAATGGGTGTGGCTGGCAAACTGCTCTGGACTGGGCTCTAATGGCCAAAAACAGTATGATTAATGTTCATGGTTATAGTCCACACCAGCTTGTGTTTGGTCACAGTCCTAATCTTCCTTCTGTTTTGGTTGATAAACCACCTGCTCTAGAGGACACCTCTATGAGTACTAGAGTAGGACAACATCTCGCAGTATTGCATGCTTCCAGAAGAGCTTTCACAGAGGTGGAATGCTCAGACAGAATAAAAAGAGCATTACGAAAACAGCTAAGACCTACAGATGAAAAGTATGAGACAGGAGACAAAGTGTACTATAAGAGAACAAATTGTACAGAGTGGAAGGGCCCTGGTGTTGTTATTGGTCAGGACGGTGTTGTGGTTTTTGTAAGACATGGTGGAATTCTTGTTCGAGTACACCAGTCCAGGCTAAACAAAGTGAATGTACAGGATGAGAACGAAACAGTCCTGCCTAATGTTCCTGAAAAGGATAAAGAAAGTGAAAATGTGGTTCACACTGATGTGTCAGAAAGCTCAGAAGATGAAATGAGTGTAAATGGAGAAGAAAACATCACTGACAATACAGAAACAGAGGAGAATAATGTCACACAGACTGACACACATAATGAAACAGAGAGTGAAGCAACTACCTCTGCTCAGTGTCAAATGGAGGTAAAACTAAAAACAGGTCAGACAGTTACATTTACAGACAAAGATAATGGCACCAGACACATTGCCAGAGTATTAGGCAGAGCAGGAAAAGCAAAAGGGCAATACAAAAACTGGTACAATGTACAGAATATTGAACATGATGGTAGTGAAGGACAAAAACAAGCAGTGGACATGTCACAGGTTGAAAATCTTCATACTGAGCCTGAAAATAGAAATGATGAAGATGTACTCATTGTAAAAGATGTTTCTTTTGATGCTGCTAAACAGCAAGAGATTGAAAACTGGAAAAATAATGATGTATATGAAGAGGTCATGGACAAAGGTCAAAAATGTATTTCGACTAGATGGGTCTGTACATTAAAAGAAACCCCAGAAGGAATCACTCCCAAAGCCCGTCTTGTGGCAAGAGGTTTTGAAGAAATCAACATTAATGAGTTACAGAAAGATTCTCCTACATGTGCATCAGAGTCACTCAGACTTCTGTTAGCAGTGATTTGTCAAAATAAGTGGAAAGTTCATTCTATGGATATAAAATCTGCTTTTCTACAGGGTATGAAACTTTCAAGAGACGTTTTTATTCGGCCTCCACCTGAAGTGGGTGTAGAGAATGTTTTGTGGAAACTAAAAAAATGTGTATATGGACTTGCAGATGCTTCCCTCTACTGGTACAACAGGGTAAAAGAACTCATGATCAACACTGGAGGTATGATGTCAAAAGTTGATCCTGCAGTGTTTTACTGGCAAAATGATGAGTCTGAAGTGACAGGAGTACTGGCGTGTCATGTGGACGACTTTCTTTGGGCAGGATCAGAGGACTTTGAAACAAAAGTCATTCCTGCACTCAAGTCTACTTTTCATGTTGGCCGTGAAGAACGTGGAAGTTTTTCCTATGTGGGAATGGACATTACCACTTTAGATGGTGTAATACAGGTGCATCAACACAGCTACATTGATAATCTACAAATGATCCATTTAAAAGCAGCACGGGCTGTTCAAAGAGATGCCCCACTAAATGAGACAGAAAGGGAGCTACTTAGATCAAAAATAGGACAGATTTTGTGGGTTGCTAAACAGACAAGACCAGATGTTATGTTTGACACATGCAGCCTAGCATCTAACATTAAAAATGCCACTGTTCAGTCCATACATGAAGTAAACAAAGTGATCCGTAAACTAAAATCAGAAACGGTCACACTTAAGTTTCAACATTTGGGAAACAATGACTTAAGTTTAGTTGTTTCCAGTGATGCCTCCCTGGGTAATCTTCCAGATGGAGGTACACAAGGAGGGATTTTAATTGCCCTCATGGGAGAGAGAGGAAAATTCTCCCCTTTGTTTTGGCAGTCCAAAAGGATCAGGCGTGTGGTAAGGAGCACTCTGGCAGGAGAAACTCTTGCCATGTCAGATGGTATTGACAATGCTGTGTTTTTAGCCACGCTCTACTCTGAGCTCACCACTGGAAAGCCAAATCTCCAATTTATTCCTCTCATATGCATCACAGATAATCATTCTTTATTTGATGCACTTAAATCCACAAAACAGGTTACTGAAAAGAGACTCAGATTGGAGATAAGCAGCATTAAAGAACTTTTACAAGCAAAAACCATTAAAGAAGTGCACTGGTCAGAAGCAAAAACACAGCTTGCTGATTGTTTAACAAAAAAGGGAGCTTCTCCTCTTCAGCTCCTAAAAGCACTGGATGAAGGTGTATGGATTCTGTAATATGTGCACCTTTTTGGACATGCTTGGTTGAAATTGTTTGTTTGTTTGTTATATGTTCACACACACACAAAAAAAATCTGAAATGTTGTTATATTCAGATATATAGATTTTGACTCTTTTTTGTTGTTGTCAGAATGTATCTCAGTGAAATTATTTAAAGAGAGAGGGAGATTGTTAACCTCTGAGATGTTTTATGTTCTTGTGAGACTAGCAGGGGGAAGGGGGTTTTTGGGTTTTGGGACTTTCCCCGGCAGGTGCTGCTTCAGTGTGTGTCTGCCTGTGAGCGGGAGCAGATGTAAATGGCAGATGAATAAAGAGTTCGACAAACAAATAAACGTCGTGTTTATTTGACTTTACAGATCCAAAATGCTGCTGCCAGAGTCTTAACTGGAGTTAGTGGGCGAGATCATCTCTCTCCAGTTTTAGCTTCTCTCCACTGGCTCTCTGTCAAATCCAGAATATAATTCAAAATCTTACTTCTAACCTACAAAGCTCTCAACAACCTAGCTCCATCTTATATTACAGATCTTATTGTTCCATATTTTCCTAACAGACAACTTCACTCTCAGACTGCAGGTTTACTTGTGGTTCCTAGAGTTTCCAGAAGCAGAATGGGAGGAAGATCTTCCAGTTGTCAGGCTCCTCTCTTGTGGAACCAACTTCCAGTTTCTGTCCATGAGGCTGACACATTGTCCAGGTTGAAGACTTTCCTTTTTGACAAATCCTATAGTTAGGGATGTGTTTCCTGTGCTATCCCTTAGTTCTGCTGCTATATGCTTAGGCTGCTGGAGGACAAATTAACCACATGCCCTCTGTCTTTACTTGCTCTACTCTTCCTGTTTGTGTTTGTAATTATTTCTATCTTAACGTGTTATTATTATTTATTTTTTTGTAATACTTCGAAAGTTCACCTGGACCTGCCATTGTTTGTCTGTTCCTACTTCCTGTCCTCTCAAACCCAGCTGGTCGAAGCAAATGGCAGCTTGTCCTGAGCCTGGATCTGCTGGAGGTTTCTTCCTGTTAAAAGGGAGTTTTTCCTTTCCACTGTCTCCTTTGTGCTTGCTCAGGATGGGAGACTGTGACGAAGTGAAGCTCGAACACAATCTGCTGGATTCCTTAGACAGAGAACTTTTACTAATTTGAGTTTTTATGTATGTGAATGTTCCTGTTCAGTGCCCTGAGACAACTTGTTTTGTGACTTGGCGCTTTAGAAATAAACTGAATTGAACTGAGTAAATGTACAGATACAGATACAGTATTCTTTATTATAATTTGCACCACATGTGGCAAAATTATGTACATGTATGTACATGGAGATGTCCATCCAATGTGACTTTTGGAGAATTTCTTTAAAATCTGCCACATAGAATTTGGTGGAGAGCGATGTAGAGATCCATTGTACTGTATTTAAGAGCATGTATGTGGTAGAGGGTAAATTATTTACAACTGTTTTGAATGCAGGAGATGCTCAGAAGGATTTGACGACCTCCATTAGGTCTGGACTTTTCCCCATAAGCACTCCAGAACAAGAGACTGCAGATTAGTGTGATCCTTGTCATGGTAGCAAAGAGCAGGTAGAAAGTAACACACAAGTCAGCAGAAAAAGAGCATAAAACAGCAACTTTCATCTGCAGCTGCAGTCCCACTTCTCACTGATCATCCAGACAGTTACGGTGAGATCAGGGCAGGAAACGCACGGGACAAATATGCACTCCTACAGCCAACCTGGCTGGAACACCTCCTGAACAGTTCAGGGCTGCAGTGTGTGAACACAGCTTAAAAAAAGCATTGTAAGGTAGGTAACAAATTTTACTGGGAAACTAATTGTCTCAGAAATTGTTGCGATAAACAATAATATTGTTTGAAATTTAACAATATTTAATTGTCAAAATTTAGAAGAAATGTTGATTTGTCTGGGGTGTAGTACCTTTTTTGACCCCCCTGATGGAAGTATAAGACAGTTTGACCCAAAGGATGGATAAGCAGCTGTCTCTTTAAGACATGACATGGGCTGACCTGGTGACATTGTACAGTATTAGCCTTTGTTTATGGCGGACGCTCGATGTGGTTTGAGCTCTTTAGCATAGCAGTGTTCACGCAAAACTTTTAATTAAAAAAATCAGTAAACAAGTTCTCAGCTTCTTCTTGCAGAGAAAAACAACTTTTTAGGCGAAGGCACAAGTTTCAAACATGAATTTTGGATATTCGACAAGACAGAGGTTTTTTCTTCGAGGTTGGCCTGTTAGCTTAGCGTGTAGCTTAGCTTCTCAGCTTAGCTGCTTTTAACGAAACAAAAACACGATTTTGGACAATTAAAAACCGATTTAAAGAGGAAAAAAGAAAGGGAGGGGTCAGTGAAGAACACCGGAGTTGTCTTTTGTTGTCCAGTGTCTTCAGTAGAAAGAGAGAGACACGAAGAAACGATAAAGTCGATAAATGAAAATGAGGTGGATAATTTTCATTTAGCATGTGATTAATTGATTATTGTTCATCATGACAGGCCTACCTGTCACAATAACACATTTTGCTGGGCGATTAATTGTCTCAGAAATTATTGCGCTAAACGATAATATTGTTTGAAATTTGACAATTATTAGTAATCATTAGCCTGGCCCTCGCCATTCCTGCACAGCTCCGCTCAATTCTCATTTCCCTTCACGGCACAGTCTGGGACTTCACCCACCCACAAGGATTTCTCCGGTAGATTTTTGTTCGGACCAATCAGAGAACAGAAGGGGTGGAGTTTTGGACCCTAACCCACGCCCCCACCAGTCCCAGCGCGCAGAGCCCTATAAAAGGGCTCTGCCAGCGCTCAGTCAGCGAGCAGCGGCATGTTCTCATTCAAAGCGATGCAGGATTGTTTTATATGTGACACAAATTTATTAATTTCCCCTTCTTAATCCCTTATCTGGAGTTTTCTTTTGTTTGTTTTTTCCCAAAAGTTAAGTAATCGCTCCCTCGTCCTCCTTCTCCTCCACCCTCCTGCTGAGTAAAATGAACACGGAAATGCCTCAGGTTGTCACGAGAATTAAACTCGGGTTTTAGTTGCTGACCGAGTCCCTGCAGATTTTCTGGTCTTTTGGTGAGCTGGACCAGCGATCCATGGTTTGATTTTATTGTATTAAAACGTTTTATAACATATAAACACAGAATTTGCGCAGCGAGAGAAACGCTGCAAGAGGCGGAGCAGCTGTCAGTCAAGTTCACCAGAGCACGGGGGGTGGCTCTGAGGGGAGGGAGCAGAATGCTTTCCCTGTTCAAAATATCCAATGGTTTTGTTCCTCAGCAGAGGCCACGCCTCCAGCAAGAAACGTTTTTCAATGGGAAAAGTCCAGACCCTAGTACGAAGCGAAGTGAAGGACAAGGGTCTGGTTTAAACCAGGCTAAGTAATCATTGTCAAATTTAAGAATAAATGTTGGTTAAGTTTTGTGTGTAGTACCTTTTTTGACCACCAGATGGCAGTATAAGACTGTTTGAACCGAAGGATGGATAGTGACGGAGCGAGCAGCGTGTCTCTTTAAGAAAAATGGGAGGGAGGCCCCTCGACGTGACATGGGCTGTCTCTCCTTCCATTATTTGGTTTATTAAAATGTCGGATGCTCGGTGTGGTTTGAGCTCTTTAGCATAGCATTTGTCACACAAAACTTTTAATTAAAAAATAAATAAAAAATCAGTAAATGGTAAATGGAGCTTATTTATATAGCACTTTCCAGCCCCCTATGAGGGGCCCCAAAGCACTTTACAATACCAACCATCCACCCATTCATACACACATTCATACACCGGTAGCGGCAGACTGCCATGCAAGGCGCCATCCAGTCCTACCGGGAGCAACTCAGGGTTAAGTGTCTTGCCCAGGGACACAACGACACATGGTGTGGGGAACCAGGATTCTATCCTCCAACCGTCCAATCGGGGGACGACTGCCATTACCACTACGCCACAGCCGCCCCAAGTACCGGTAAACAAGTTCTCAGCTTCTTTTTGCAGTGAAAAACAACTTTTTAGGCGAAGGCATGGGTTTCAAACGTGAATTTTGGAGATTTGACAAGACGGACGTTTTACACCGAGGTCGGCCTGTTAGCTTAGCTTGTAGCTTAGCTTCTCAGCTTAGCTGCTTTTAACTATCCAAAATGTGATTTTGGATACCGGTAGTTACAACAGATTTTAAAGTGAAAAGAGCACCGGAGTTGAGCTTTTTGTCATCCAGTGTCTTCAGTAGAAAGAGACACGAAGAAACGATAAAGCCAATAAATCAAATTGAGGTGGATCATTTTCATTTATCATGCAATTAATTGATTTATTGTTTATCGCGACAGGCCTATTGTAAGGTTGATATTCAGTGTAACAAACTTTTGTTTGCAGGAACCCACCTGCTGTTGCACTTCTGCTGATTTCGATTTGTCCAGACTGAAGTAGCCGTTTGCATTCAGGCCACAGTAAGCTGCACTTTGAGCAGACGTGGCGCTGCCTGCTGAGGTCATCTCCACATGCTCGTCTGGCATCTTGGCAAACCTCTGCTCGAACACGCCCTGAAACACAATTTAAAAAGAAATTAAGTCAAACGGAGCCAAAATACCTTTCTTTTTTGCCTTTCATATGCAACAACCCACCTGAAGTTTTCTGGCCATGGCGACAACATTGTGATGTGGGGGGTTGTATTTGTAGCAGTTGGAAAAAATTAAACGAATGTCTGCGGCGAACTGCTGCGCGTCCTGGTATTCTCCTCCGTCCATCTTGTTCTGCGGGTTCAGAACAAACAACTGAACCGTGGACTTTGTGATTTTAATTGTAAAAACACAAAAATAGGCTACAGAAGTGAACGTACTTTAACAGTGCTGAGATCCATCGGGTACTTGATGATGTCATGGTAATCGTGCAGCCCCAGAGCGTCAGCGTCAACAGGCAGGTAGAAGGGCCAGGCGTGGCTCGAGTGTTTCTTAGAGAGCATTTCCTTCAGGATTTCGTTGCAGTACTTGAGCTGGTCGCTCAGACCCCCTTCCTCCGTTTGTTGCTTCGGATCGTTCTCGTCGTCATTCGTCTTTGTAGGATTTGCAGTTTGCTCCTCACTTTCACGCCTTTTTTTCTTTTCTGATAAAAGCAACAAAACGCGATATAAATGTTCAAATACCGGTACATCAAATCAAAACCTGACTTTCCCCCCCTCCCCCAAGCTTCAATTTATATTCCTCCAGAGGGCAGTTTGTTTCACAGGAAGTAAGAGACAGAACTAGAAATATAAAAAGAAACATGACGGTGTGAGGATCCACAAACCAGCAAACCAAATCTTAATTAATAATGTATAAATAAAACAGCACTTAAAAAATAACAAAAAATTTAATGACAAAAACAGTGACTTTTAAATTGGTGATTTATTTTGATGGAATGGCTGATGTTGGGATGAGGAGCTGGGTGCAGGCCTCCGGCCGTGGGAGACTTCCTCTCGGGACCCAAGACCCGCCTCCAGCTCCATCGTCCCTTTCCCCGGTTCGGATCTCCCTCAAAAGTGGCAACTCATACTAAATAAATCAAGGAAACGTGAATTAAGTTTTATCAATCGTATTAAATAATAAAGGTAGGAAAAGGTTAGAGTTTACAGCGCTGGCTCTCTGATATGATCAGCATCCGGAAGAGAGAGCGGTGTCCCGTGTCAATACTGATTTATAGGGCCTAGGCTCCGCCCTTTGCAGAAGGGGAGCTCTTCCAGTCAGGTGTATGAGGGGGCGTGACTCAAGGCCCCAGTATAGCTCTGCGTTCGGCTGAACGCCGCTCGACGCCATTTGAACGCAGAGGCACAAGTGTTCGAACGCGGGCACAAACGCGCCAAGCTCAAATTTTACGACCGCGAACGCAAGTGCGGTGTCACTTATAAACTGCCCAGCGCCGGACTGTTTTGTATGAGACACAAATGTATTAAATTCCTCTTCTTCATCCCTGATCTGGCCTTTTCTTGTTTTTTCCAAAAGTCAAGTGATCGCTTCCTCCTCCGCTGACTCCATGACTGAAATGATGAGGAAATGAATGAATTTGTCACGAGCGAATTAAACTCGGGTCCAACGTGGCTGCGCGAGGTTCTGCAGATTTCCTGGTGTGCTGGACCAGCGCTCCCCGTTTTTATTTTATTTTTTAGAACTTTTTATTAACATATAAACACAGAACACCGCTGCGGCTGCAGCTACCAGCTTGTGCCTTTTTTTTTTTCTACCCGACCTGTCAATCAGTTCAGTAGGCGTGTCAACAAATGACCAATCAGCGACCTCAATTTGTCCCGTAGGTAAACGCTCTGCGCGCAGCTGCTCAAATTACGACAAGAATTTGGAACGAAAACGCGAGAACGAACGCAGAGCTGTGCAGGTGACTGCCTGCGCACAGAATGCGCGCACGGACCAGCGTTCGGCCGAACGCAGAGCTATACTGGGGCCTTAAGTGTGATTTCAACGGATCTTATGAGGATTGATGTATGAGGAAAATATGAGACAGTGCTTTAAAGCCTTTCTATGTGATGTAGCAAGCAAAATAAACGCTATTCCTTGACAGATACTGAATCCATGGGAGACTCTTTTTAGAGCTGCTGGCCCAGTTTAACCCAGTCAGAACCGGGTCATAATTTCATTATGTTACATATTACATATAGCATATTTACATTGATGCTAACTGCTGTTATGTTGATTAATATGCATTGTCCTAACTTAAATAAATAAATAAATGAAATGAAAAATTATAATCCCGTCTCTGAGTAGATCAAAAACCCCAGGACCAGTCTACATAAATATCTAACATCTATGTCCGATATTTAACCTTAATGCTGATATTGGCCGATACCATGCCGATAATAACGTGCATCCGTAAAACAAAATTCTAAAACCCATGAAAACTAAAACTTTCTCTCCATATTTGCATTAGAAAAGGAGATAGAAGAGTCAGCTGCTGCTCTCCTGAAGGTTGGTTAGATATGCATGGTTCAGTACCTGTAGTGCTGCTTCTTCTACCTTTCCTTTTGCCTGCACAAGACAAACTCTCTTCCTTCTGAGGCATCTGAGCAACTTTCTGCAGGAAAAGCTTCTCCAGGGCGAGCGCCATCAGCACAATGTCATCTGTAGGCTGCAGAGTAGGATGAAGACAAGAGTTTGGATGTTTAAAGGAGCTGGACCACCAGATATGTAAAGAAACGGACGTGTTTTTTAAATAGTTTATGCGAGGAAGCAGAATGGATGCAGCTTGAATCGTGCAGCGCCTAACCTTGTTGTATATGTAGCAGTTGGTAAACATGGTGTTGAAGTCCTGCATGCATTCACTCGCACTCCAGTAGTAGTTGTTCTCCAGACGTTTCTTGATGGTGCCCAGGTCCATGGGACATGTTATTAACTTGTGATAATCCTGAGGAGGGAAAACAACAATTGTTCTGCCTCTTCAAGACTGACTGGAAAAATAGATCAATTCTATCTCTCTGAAAGGGCAGCAGATACGATTTAATAGCTGCTGTAAACATTTGCATCCATTTTTGTACAGAACCCTTAGAAAACGGGCAAAAATAACATGTTGTATGCAAAAGTTCACCAAATATTGAGAACAGTTAGGGTGAAGTGAGTAAATTTTAGGGCTGTGTAATAATATCGATTTTGCGATATATATCGATTTTTTCTTTCCTAGAAAAAAATAGATTTTCATCCGCACGTATCCTAACATCCAACTGTCACCCTGCTCACTCACTGCTTGCTTCGCCGGGAGAGTGATTATCGTAGGTCTAGGTCATGCAGCCACTAGTGTCGCTGTAGAGCATTTATGCCATGTTGTTCGCTCGCTCACTGCGGGTCTGCTCTGTGGGTGCGCGCACTGGTTTTGTTTACTTGGTAGCAAAACTATTTAAATTCAGCTGATTTGACCATTATAATCATTTTATTAACAAAAGTTAAACTGAGACACACTCTTACAATAATTTCAGCTAACAAATATATTTTTTAGGCGTTTCTGTTGTTAAATTTTAACGAAATGCAGGGTTTCCGCCCGCTGCGCGCACACGTATCATCAGACGTAGCAAAACAAATTTTTAAATCCAGCTCATTTCACAATTACGTTCATTTATTAAGGAAAAGTTCAGCTCAGACACATATTTGCTATAATTTTTAGCAAACAAATAATTGTTTTTAAGTGTTAATCTTCTTAAAGCCTTGCTGTGCGCTCCTGTGGCAGACATTTGCAGCAGAGCTAAACACTCGGACCACATTTCCGGGTTGTCTCAGCGGTGACGCGTCACGTCAGCGGTGACGTAGGTGCGACTTATATAAAGGTGCGACCCGTTTATGGATTTTTCCAATTTATTGACCATAATTGGACAAAGTGACTTATACAGTATAAAGGTGTGACCTATAGTCCAGAAAATACTGTATATGTTAATAAAAAGTTCTAAAAAAACCACACAAAAAAACAGGGAGCGCTGGTCCAGCACACCAGGAAATCTCCAGAACCTCCCGCAGTCACGTTGGACCTGAGTTTAATTCGCTCGTGACAAATTTGTTCATTTCTCATCATTTCAGTCGTCAACGGAGGAGGAAGCGATCAATTGTCTTTTGGCAAAAAAAACATAAGAAAACGCCAGATCAAGGATGAAGATGGGGGAATTTAATACATTGGTGTTGCATACAAAACAGTCCGGCGCCGGGCAGTTTATTGTGCGACAACGCGTTTGCGTACGCGGTCGTAAAATTTGAGCTTTGCGCGTACATGCCCTGCGGGGATACGCTTGTACCTCTGCGTAGTACGTGCAACTGGGGGCTTCACGCTCTCTGTTCTTTGAAATGAAAAAACTCCTCGGATGAGAAGCGAAACGTCTTTGGTTACAAATAAGGTCCTGGGGCCTCATGTATCAAAGACTTGCGTGGATTCCTCACTGGAAAGTGACGTACGGTCAAACCCAGAAATGTGTGCACGCACAAAAAGATCCGGATGTATCAAACTGAGCGTACACCTGAATCCACGCACATTCCTTTTGTACATCACAATTGACGTGGAACTGAGCGCACGTGAGACACCTCCCCTGACACGCCTACATTTACATATGTTAAACAGATGCAAATTACTTCCTGCATGTGTGAAGGACATGTTTGTTTGATCCCTGCGCGATCAGAAATCATTTCTAGATTCGGGAAAATAATGAATTTAATATAATATGAGTGAGGACAAACATCCTAAGTAAGAATAGTAATAAAATGTGTTCATCATGCAAAGAACGAGTGATTGTGTGTCGGTATTTGTGTGCGCGCGCACCCTGCTGTGGTGCGCGAACCGGCTCATTCATTCATTCTGTGTGGAAATATTAACTTTGCGCACGAGTTTATTACCATTATTACTGTAAACACAGAGGAACTTACTTGGATGTTTGCTAGAACATAGATCTTTGTTTATGTAGATGATGTGAAGAAACGAGTCTGTGCGTCTTGGTGGAGACTTTTCATGACATGATGTTGGCGTCTCCAGACGCTGCGCGCCCCGCAGCCCTGTGCGCAGTCTGTCTGTGAAGCTTTTGCTCTCCTACAAGTTATATAAGGTGTACTTTCACGTGTCATTTTGGAGAAATCTACAATAAACGCAGATAATGAATCACCTCCAGCTGCCGTGTCAACACCGGTGAGGGTGCGCGCGGCGCGCTCCAAGCGCGACCACTCAGCCTTTGGAATCATATGGATGAGACATTCCATTGGACATGATCCGGCTTTGTGTGGACTGGACTGCACAGTCCCGATCGACCTGCAGCTCCCTCTGTGGAACAGTTTGACCGCTGCTTCTGTATGCACGCGTGATGCACGGCTCCCCAGAGCGCAGCAGCAGTGCCAAACTGAAAAATGATTATTTCTGAAAACGGCTGATAAGCCATATCCTAGATCAGAAAATTATATCTGTTTCTAAATAAATGCTCTGCGTGTTACACTATTTATTATATTCTCCAGTAAGGCTGAATGAATCCGTTCCTGTTAAATTTATTTTTGGCACAACTTTGCGCGTCCTTTATTTCACTGCGTCATGTGGATGTAATACTTGTTAATCGTGTGTTTGGAGGGAATATTAATCATTTTCACATCATGAACAGTTAATAATAATAATAATAATAATAATAATAATAATAATAATAATAATAATAATAATGAATTCAATTTATAACGCACTTTTCATTAATGGAAATCTCAAAGTGCTACAAGGTGCAACATATTTGAATGTCAATAAGACAAATAATAAAACAATTAAAATCAACAACAGTATCAGCTAAGATCAAAAGTAGAATCATGAGGAGTAAAGTATGCTCGGTTGAAAAGAAAGGTCTTCAAGCCGCTCTTAAAGTCAACCACAGACTGTGGGGCTTCAGTTTCTCTGAAACACCTGTAAGTGTCGCCAAAGGAACAAGAACCACAGAAACGTGCGTACGCCTGCTCGGGAGCTTGCGTGGATATGTACCTGGATGCGCATATATTCACGTTCAGTTCAGTTTTGATACATACGGGGTTTTGCGTGGAAAGTGACGTGCGCAATGTTTTTGTGCGCACGCACGGTTGATACATGAGGCCCCAGCTGTTTTTGTCTTGAACTTTTGTGAATTTATAAACTAGATGCAGCCTTTATGGATGCAAGTGTTCACTTCTAAGATATTTTTGATACATTTGACTTACAAGATGGTTTTTTTTTTTTCAGTCTCAACGTGATGTCTAGAAAGACAAGACTTTAATTGCAGAGGTTTTAGTCTGATTGTCTGTTTTTATCTGAAACAATGATTAAACAACTTCTCATATAAATGATGTCAGATAAATCATTTTCTGCCAATCAACAGATCAATAAAGTGTTAAATACATGTACTCACTGGTAGTCCAAGACTGACCGCATCAACAGGCTTGTAAAAAGGCCACGCAAACTGGTGCCGCCACAGCGCGTTGATCACGACTTTCTGCATGAACTGCAGCTGGTTGGTCCGCCGTCCCGGCTTGTCGGGATTGCTCACCTCCGGAGGAGGAGGATTCACAAGCCGCGGATGGTTTTCTTGTGGATCTCCTGACATGATGGCAGCAGAAAAATGTCTGTCGCCTTCTCTTATCTCATGTGAGTCAGTGCAGGAAAGATGCTCAGGGACCTCCAGCCCACGGCGTACATATCTTCATACCACACAACGTCACCTGTTGAAAGATATGTTAGAATAACTCTGTTCACATGGCCCACGATGACAAAACACTGTTCACCTATTCTTAACAAGAATTCTGGGTTTGCACGTTTTAACTTTGACGCAATATATAAACACAGTAGTCCTTGTGTAAGAATAATCTTTCAACCAAGAGGAATCTGTCCATATGACTTAACTTTTTAGGATTTATTTAGCTGGATGATTGAGCATGCATCCGACATGAGTTTTGTTGTTGTTGTTATAAACACAGTAAAGTGCTAAAATGTTAAATCATCCCAAATTTAGTAAAGTTCATGCTCAGTAAGTCAGGTCTTCTGGGCGGTCCAGACCTGACTTAACTTTGTGGCGTCCCAAATTTATTCATATTTTGTTTTTGAGCAGCAGGACTTCCATGTACTGTAATATTTTACAGAAGTCTTGATTAGTGGGGTTTTTCAGCTTCCTAGAAGAATTTTAAAGTTTAAGTGAAAAAATTTTCATACATAGCAGCATATTGTACATCTTATAGTAAAACAATAAGGGAAAAGAAAAAAATACAGTATATATACATTTTTAGTGAGTTATGCATATACACCAAACATCTGTTTTTATGTAATCTACCTTATGTTTAACTCTTTAAGCCTGATTTTATGTCAGAGATTGTAAACAAAAAAGCTAAATATTGTACTGAAAACAAATAAACTTGGCTTTTATAAGTCAAACTATAGTAAAATATCACAAGGCAGCTAATTTTAAAAGCACGATGTATTCAGCTAGTTAGCTTAGCTAGCTAAGCATCACTAAACCAAACGCTAACACTGTTGAACATTCATTTACCATGATTCGGTTTCAAACTGTCCACTTAGGCAAGACTTTTGCTTTACTTTTAGACAACGAGACAAAATTCAACACCGAGTTTTGTTCGTTTTAATTAAATAAAGCCTCTCCAGCTGTGTTTTTTAGTCGACGTTGGGGACAAACTTAACGGTTATAAAAAAAAAGAAACAGTGAAGGTTTTATTACCAACTCGTTTTCTTATGAGGGCGTGTTGACGTGAGAGTTCAGTTGCTGCTATTTTCAGAAGCGTTCGCACAGAAGGTCAAAAAGTTAACAGAAGCAACAAGTTAATAGTTGAAAACTTGTGGGCAACGTGTGTAACGAGACCACAACACACACACGCAACAGCTAATCCATCGATGTTTCCGGTGTTGCCAGATAAGAAATACGGAAGTATCGCACCCGCGGCTTAAAATGATCACAGCTCTCATTTTAAAGTGTCTATAAATTATCTAATTTTATAGTACATTATTATGAACAGTTAATAGTATAGTCTATAATGTGTTTTTTTAATTTTTACATTTAAATAGTCTAACAAAACTGTTGAAATAGACACCCTCCGCAGAACAGCGCCTCTAGTGGTGTGGAGTGCAATTGAGCCACACAAACAAGCAAAAGAAAAAAAAAAACAATATAACAAGGCATACAATACAAGAACAGAAAAAAAATAACATTTGATATGATAATAAAATTAATCAGAGACTAATTAATACCATTCTAAATAGCAACAAAAAAAAGAAGAGAAAAAATAACATTTTGAGGAACATAGCACAACGTTAAAGTAGTGACAAATGTAAGAAAAGTTTCAAGTTTAGGATAAGCTATTAATATACTTGTATAAGGATTGTGCTTTTGGAATTTTGCAGCATTTAAGTACATTCTTAAATGTATTTATTTCATTTAAAAAATTGCGTACCAAGGCAGAAATTTTCAAGTAAGGACTTTTGTGGATAAAAAAAATTTGCCATAAGGATTAGGTTGTTGTTACCATAATTTAAAGCTTCATTTCCTGTTAGCAGACCAAATTTAATTGTAGTAAAATCTAACGGTGGGATAGAACTCTTAGTTATAATCCAATTCTGCGTCTTTAAAAAAAAAACAACATTAGTGATATATTACAGTTTAAAAAAAAAGATGTTCTGCTGTCTCAATATCTGAATTATAAAATGTACAAGTGTTGGTTTCTATATTAAATTTATTTTGTAACAAATCGTTGCAAGGGTAAATTTCTTTAGTTTTTTGTGGGAGTGGATAGGAAAGGTATTTGGTTCTGATTATTTTTTTGAGAGGAATTATCATATTTTTTAAACAAATGTTTTCTTTTCAAAGTACAGGTGAAGAGTATTGAGGTCAAAGTATTTCTTATGAATTTATTATTACATTTTTGTCTATGAAATCACAACCATTTATTAATAAAGAAGGTTTTGTAGGATTAACATTGGAGTATGTAATTATACCTTTAATCATCTGAATCAAAGCAGGAAGAATGGATTTTATCACTTTCTCAAATTTAGATTTAGTACAGTTTAATGTGTATTTTTTGGTAAAATCATCATATGATAAGAATTTGCCATTTCATTTCAGAAGGTGTAAAACAGACCAAATATCTTTCTCCAACCAATCTTTGTAAAGGAATGATTTTCGATTGATCAAGATGCATCTGTTGTTCCAAATTGGGATTGAATATGGTGAGAAATTATATTTGAAGACCAGTTTCCAATATTGCAGTACTTGTTTGTGAAAGTCTGATAATTTTATTGGTAATTTAGAAATTTCAAAGTCACAGTTTAACAGAAAACTAATCCCACCAAACTTTTCAAAAATCTTCCGAGGAAAGATACCAAAAGCTTTCGTAATTTTTTACAAAGTTTTGTAACCATTTGAGTTTGATGGTTCCATTCATTGGATCAAAGTCAATCATATTTAAACCCCCTTCCTCTAAAGATTTAACTACTGTACATCTGCTCTTCTAATATAATGGCATTTATCCAAATGAAATTGAAATAGTCCTGATTTATTTTCTTTATCATTTTATCAGATATAGGCAATGAATAAGCAGTTATAAATTATAATATAAGACAAGATAAATTTTCCATTTTGAGTAGAACACGTCCAAAAATAGATAAATCTCTTTGAAGCCAACTGTTGAGAATAACTTTACTACTCTGGATTTTAGTTTCTAGGTTTCAATTAATTTTTTTATCTTTTGAAATATTAATTCCTAAATATTTCACTTCTTTTTTAACTGTGATATTACCAACATCATCCAGCGGATGATCATGAATAGACATTATTTCACATTTTTTTCATATTCAAATGCAAACCAGAGGCTTTAGAGAACGTCTGTATCTCTTTCAGCACATTTGAAATTTGAGTTTTATCTTTTAGAAACAGGGTGAGCCACCACTTGAATTTTAATTTTAAATGTTTACATGTGCAGTACTTACATTAATGGTAACATTGTTTTGCTGATTTGTTTATAGTTCTGTTTTTGTTACAAATGTACTTAAAAAAAAAAAAGTCAGACTGTACTGTCTTCTACTGGCTGCTGTTGAATCATCATGGATCAGGGTCCAGCATATAAATATGCATTTGTTACATGTTCTTGGTTTAGGCCTACATTCTAGAAATTAACATAATTAACATATTCCCATTCAAAAGAACGAGTAGTTACCATTTAAAGGGGAAATATATATTTGTAAAGCCACAAATTAGAACAAGTTTGAGGGGAAATAAATAAAAACCACGGGTTTTTCTCTTAAAATTGATGATGTTGAAATAACCAGAGCAAGTGAAATGAAATTCTTGGGAGTGGTGATAGATGATAAGCTCACTTGGAAACGACATATAAATTCGGTTAAAACTAAGATATCTAGATCCACAGCTGTGTTGTATAAAGTTAAGGATTTATTGAATGAAAGAGAGTTGTATTTGCTCTAAATTGCTTATTTGTATCATTGGTTGAGTTGCTTGGAAATGTGTATACTTGGTTGAGTTATTTTTATTAATCTCGCTTTTTTGTTATTGTTATAGAAAAAAGAGGCAGGTAAAATAAGATTTTTTTCTTCTCCCTGTCTCCTTTCATTTTATGTTTTTTTCTATTCTCATTTTATTGCTATAATTTAAAAATGTTTTCTCTTTATAAAATGTAAAACGAACAAAAAATAATAATTTAAGTCATCGATTGCAGCGGTCAGATAATCGTACATTATGGAATTTGTAGAATTGTTGCTCATTCAGAGCAAAATTATCGTATAAATGAGATAATTATCGTGTGTCTGGCAACACTGACGGGCGTGGCTGGAGGGACAGGCGTTGTAATACCGCCCCCTTGTGGTCAGGATCATACATAGCATCGTATCGAGAACAAACCACGGCAACAAAATATACTTATGTGTCAGTTTTCAATTAGCTTAACTACAAACACCTATATGTGGATGCGAAAGAATATATTTGAATTGACTTTTGAATAACCAAATGTTTTTTTAAAGGAACCAATTGACATTTTACAAACAGCAGAAACAGTACTCCACCGTAATGAAAAGTACTGAATCCAATAAGCTGCATCCAGTTTTATTCCGTTTGAATTGTGGATTTTAGGGGCTCCCTTACTTCAGAGACAGGGGAAATTGATTGCTTTGCAGGACGCTGGGTTCACCGGATCAGAGCAAAGTGTATTTTTTAATCGCCTTTAAAAATTGATCATCGCCGGCTCCCGTTAGGACTGATTGCAACGCGCATGCGCAGATCCTCTGCACACCACATTCCCCGCTTCTGGTCTCTCCTAGACGTGTGTAGGCAAACATCCGCAGGAGAAACTTGATTTCTTCATTTTTCTCGACCCCAATTTGCAAGTATACGCGCTTTTTATGTGTCCATTCCTCTCTGGGAGTGATAATTTGGTCGCCGATCTGCATTAATCCCCGTAAGTATCGCGTAATAACCAAATCCTCATTGTTTGAATGGAGGGCCCCTGATGGCTGGTTGTCAACAGCATCAACGCTGCATGATGGATCAAGGCTGTCGTAGACTTTTTCATTAAATCAGGGCAATTAAGTCTAACTAATGCCTTTTGTCTCAAACATACAACCTAAAATATCCAACTAAACACCTAGAACTGGCTAAAAAAAATCGGGCATTGAACTTAGCAGAAGCATAGCTTTCCCGTGTGTCGCTCTTTGTTCGATTTTGTTATTTAATCATATATTTAATTTAAGCAAACACGACTTAACGCCACTACCTTTTAAAACCAATTCAAAATATCCAAATAAGCCTGTGAAATGTGTTTGTATTCCGTCGATTTTCTTAAAATATGTAGTGCAACGCTAGCTAACTCAAGCTAACTGCGCTAGCTTGAATAGTAGCTAAACGACAAAGCTACCATGCAGGTGTTTTAGCTTCTGTGACATAAACAACGGTGCTACTTCCAGATAAGTTCAATTCTAGCATAAGCTGGTAACTGTAGAGGCATTTTATGTTGATTTGAGAAAAGTCTATTAGATACCAGTGTTGAAGAAAGTTGTGCTAAAGGATACAGTATACAGTATATACATTTGTATTAAACATTTGAAACAGTATTAAGTTATATATATATTCCCAATATTACCAACTTTCCAAAATTGCTTAACATTTTAAAGATGTCTGCATTTTTTTTTTACAAACTTGCTAATGTTCTTTTCCCCCCAAAGTTATTTTTATTTTCATTGCTGTCAGAGTAGAGTGCAATAGATGCTGATTTCCTCACCATGGCAACAGAGGACAAGAAACCAGAGACTGATACCAAACCTCCAGTTATTCCTTCAGCCTCAGCCAGCCAAAGCAAGGTCAGATTGAATGTAAAATATATTCAGGTTTTCTGTCATCTTTCTCAGTGATGGAGTGTTTTACCTTTAAATCTGCTCAAGACAGTTAATATCTAGGCAATTTGCACATGTTTTTTTGTTGTTGTTGTAATATTAATGTTCTTTAACAAGCTTGAAACATTCTCACACTTTTGTTTATTTTCTGCTTTTATTATGTTTTTGTTCAGTCTGCTCCCGCAAAGCCAAACTACAGCTTAAAGTTCACACTAGCGGGACACACTAAAGCCGTGTCCTCTGTCAAATTCAGCCCAAGTGGAGAATGGCTCGCCAGCTCTTGTGAGTTCCTCATTTTTAATGAATTCAAAAATTAACAGGCTACATCACAGGAACATCTTGATCAGCTGAACCTGGAGTTAATGTGTAAAACGTTTTCCTTTGTGGTTAGTGTTTAATTAAACTAAACGTTGTTCTGTTACAGCTGCTGATAAACTCATCAAAATCTGGGGAGCCTATGACGGCAAGTTTGAGAAAACCATATCTGGACATAAACTTGTGAGTAGAACCAGAGTTTAATGTTTTGGGTTAAAAAAGGGGTGAGAAGCTGTAGTGCTCTCAGAGAGCAGTATACAAACTGAATGTGATAAGATTTTATTGAATTGTTTTTGTGTGTGAAGACTAGTCACGAGTCTACCACAGGCAGCGCCTGATCCTTATCAGCTCACGGGCTCGGAGGTGGCCTTGAAGTAACGGCTACACGCTGCCGCCTCATCCAGCTCTCGCTGCAAACTCAAACATACGGTTCATGGGCAGTTAAAACGTCCGTTAAACCTTGACCAAAGAGCCCCTGACAGGTAGTACCTGAGATTCAAACAAAACTCGTAGCTCTAATGCTACATCCCCACTAAATGCATCAAAACGCTCCCAACGCACCATGTTTGCTGCTTGTCAACAGATGTCCGTTTCCACCGAACGTGTCTGCAGACGCGCAGTGGGAGGAGCGTCTGGCTCCCTTCCCGGTCAGATATGTGTTGTTTTTCTGTGCACCGAGCAGATAAAATCAGCTTCACGTGAGCCTCGTTAACACTTGAGTGGGTTTTCTACGAGCCGAACTGCAGCTCCAAAAGTCTTTGTTGAGATTAAAACGTTTTTTTTTATGTTTGGGGTGATCGTAAGCTCGAGTGGACAGCAGCAACTTTAAAAATGCCAGGTTTCCTACTGGAGGCTGTTTTCGCCACGGAGGCTTGACGGGGTAAGTTTAAAAGTCCCGTCGTCGTTGCGTCATCACATAGCAGAGTCTCTCCCGATTGGTTGCTGCGACGCGGCGAGCAGCAGAAGCAAGAATATTCTTGCTTCTGCTGCTCGCTGGCTCGGCTGCTGCGGACGCGCGCGTGCGTGGAAAGGGACTGCCGGGCGCTGCTGCGCTGCTTGAAATGCTGAAGACGCGCCGCGTCACGCCCCGCTGCTCCAAGATGCGCGGCCACATAGACTTTCAATGTAAAGTGGCTGCTTCGGCTGCGCGAAAAGCGTTTGGTGAGATCCCGGCATTAAATCTTGGCTTTAATTTTTGTTCCTTGAATAAATGGTTGTTTTGATTTTGTTTTCATTTTTTTGTGTAATTGAAACGCCCTGGTTTCTTTTCATATGAGGTCACTTTAGATTTTGAATTGATTCATATTTTTAAAACATATTTTATGTTTACAAAATATTCAACAGCTCCAGTTTACAGAGAAAACACAAGGTTTTTTTTTCTGCATTTGTAATATTTTCCTTATTTTTGTAAATAATTTCCCCGTCAATTTATATAAAATTAGTAAAAGGGTTAGGCTGGAGTGAAATGTTTTTATTTTATTTTTGTCTCAAGGTGCAGTGATTTTGTAACTGCTAACCTGCTAATCTCAGAGCTAATTTTCCATTTAGCGGATTAGCGCAGCGTTTCTCCTACCATTATCCAAGGAGGGTACGTGCCCCAGCCTGTGAACAGAACCGAGCGTCCTGCCTACCGAAATGACCTTCACTCACCCACCCTGGAATTACACTTTATCCATTCGTTCATCTTGTGAGGTTGATAATAAGAAGAAGAAAACAAGTGCCGCCGCTGTGGCGCAGGGAGATAAGCGGGCGGCACATATGCTTGAGGCTTTCGCCTCTCCACAGGCGTCGCAGGTTCACGTCCCAGACCCGACGAGCTCCTTTCTGTGGTGTCTCCCCCCCTCTCTACCGTTTCGCCCTCTCCAATAAAGGCCACTCGTGCCCAGAAAATGTAAAAAAAAATAATAATAATAATAATAAGAACACAAGTGAGGCACTTCTGTTCAGTTTGTTGCTACATCTAGTCACTATCAAAAATGTGGTTGCCACATCAAATATTTGATAAAAACCATCCATCCTGATCATTTGAGGAAACTTTCAAGTTTTTTTAATTTTCTTATGATTGAGGTGGGTGGAGATGAATCTATGGTGGCCAAGGCCCCCCACTGGCCACCATCTAGCTCCACCCCTGTGCCTGGTAGTGAATAAAATTGCTCCCTGCACTCGCCAGGATCCATTACTCAAACTATCAAAAAATACTTCCTTTGTTCTTATACACAGCGAAACTCAAACCTGCTTAAATATCAAGCATCAGTCCAGAAAAAACAATCGTCTCATAAACTACAAACTAGGGCTGCAACAAACGATTATTTCAATAATAGATTAATCGGCCAATTATTGTTTCCCGATTGATCGATGAATCGGAAAAAAAATATATTTTTTAAATTGTCACCTCTTTATTCCAAAATTTGACTGACATATCAAATCGCACAAAAAACAGGTTGCTACGTCACTATTCTGCTAGTAAACTATTGAATAATAAAAAATAAAAAAAAAGTTTATGTTTGTTTATGTTTATTAAATTTGTTCATTTTTTTACAAAAGAAACAATACAAGGCAATCTCATAATGATAGTGTACAAAATGTAAAAAAATGAAAGGTGGCAGAAAGAAGAATAAATCTTATTATATCTGCCCCTTATCTCCAGCAATCAGATTAAACAACAGTAGTCAAACCATGTAAACAATAATAATCTTCAACCAACTTTTTCCAACAATCAGGTTAAACAATAATATTCTTCAACCAACAGTACAAAATGACTAATTCTTTTTAGTTTTCTAACTAATACTAATACAGTACAAAATGACTAACACTTTCTAATTTTCTAACTAATACAATACACATTACGTTATTTCACATATATTTTTTTAACATATTTGTTTTGATCATTTTTTTAAATGTAAACATTGACTTGGCATTTTTAACTACATTCTCCAAGCCATTCCATAATCTAATTCCCTGAATTGAGGTAGAACGTCCCTTCAAACTGGTTCTGAATTGTGGTTTTACAAACAACTCTGTTCCCTTAAGATTATAACAACTTTGTCTTTTAACAAAGTGCATTTGGATATTTAAAGGTAATGCATTATTTTGAGCTCTATACATAACTGATAAAATATTATAGTCTACCAAATCATGGAACTTCAGTAATTTTAGTTGATAAAATAATGTACTTGATGGATGACGGTAATGCTTTCTAGTGATAATTCTTACAGCTCTTTTCTGTAATACAAAAATAGGCTTTGTGATTGTTTTACACGCATTCCCCCAAACATCAATACAATAGATTAAGTGTGGAACAATGATTGTGTTATACAACAAATACAGAGCTTTATCATTCAATAGGTCTCTGACTTTGTACAGTACTGCTATCGATTTAGCTATTTTTATTCTTACAGAATTTATGTGTTGTTTCCATGTCAGTTTGTCATCAATGATAACACCCAAAAACTTCACCTCATTCACTCTACAAATCTCAACATCCTCAATTTTGAGTGGAACATCGACAGTTTTCTTTCTATTACCGAATATCATGTAATTAGTTTTCTCTAGATTTAATGATAATTTATTTATTTTAAACCAAGTTTGTATCTTGACAAATTCTGTCTTTATCAATTCTAACATTTGTTCTATATCTTCACCTGAACAGAAAAAAGTGGTATCATCTGCGAAAAGTACACATTTAAAGGTATTGTGACATGATTTTGTAAATTTGAATATTTGTCAGAACATATATATCTTATATCATTGAGCTCTGGTCGTTTTTGCATAATAAATTATAAATATGTAAAATTTTTATTCTAAATTATGGTAATGTTTTTCTCTGGTACTTGCTGGGATACACCCCTAAAATTCCGCGCATTTCCGCAATACGTCATCACCAGTCGTCGTCGCCAGTCATCAACGTCACAACGGGCAGAAGGCAGAGCCTTGCCCGTTTGTTTTGTGTGTTAACTGCTTGCCATAGAATTCATTTCCTGAAAGATCGGCTCTTTTTTTTGTGTAACTTGAAAAATGCCGTCACGTTGTAGCGCATTTGTGTGTTCTAATATCAGCAGTGAACAAGTGATTCTTCACAAATTTCCAAAAGATGAGAAACTTCGACAAGAATCAGAATGGACCAGACAAGGACCGGTGGGTTCCTACTCGTATGTCTGCAGCGACCATTTTACTGCCGATTGTTATCTGGAAAGACCTGGTTTACAAGAATCTTTAGGATTACCAGTAAGATTCAGAAGACTTTTAAAACCGGATGCTATTCCTACTATTTTTAAAAGAAAATCGACAGAAGAAAGTCCCACAGGAGCTACCATGCAAACAACGCAGGGACCATCGGAAGACTGTCCAGATGAGTAAGTCTTTGTGTAAAGATAATCGGAGGTGTGTAGTGTTTTAGATTCTAAACTATATATTTTACGTGAGTTCATGTTGTTTTACTTTATACACTGTGAGTGTATGAAGCCAATTATCACGGCAGATTATTTATGTTCGCTGCTAACAAGCTAGCCGAATCAGTAGCACACACACTTTTCTAATAATGTATTTTTAAATTATGTCTGCATCTGTAGTTTCTTTTTATTCGGGGAGGGATATTAATCCTATCCTTAGAGATAGGGTGAGAAGCTCAGTCATCCGGGAGGGACTCGGAGTAGAGCCGCTGCTTCTCCACATCGAGAGGAGCCAGTTGAGGTGGCTCGGGCATCTGGTTAGGATGCCTCCTGGACGCCTCCCTGGTGAGGTGTTCCGGGCACGTCCCACCGGGAGGAGACCCAGAGGAAGACCCAGGACGCGCTGGAGGGACTATGTTTCTCGGCTGGCCTGGGAACGCCTTGGGATTCCCCCGGAGGAGCTGCTCCAAGTGGCTGGGGAGAGGGAAGTCTGGGCCTCCCTACTTAGGCTGCTACCCCCGCGACCCGACCCCGGATAAGCGGAAGAAGATGGATGGATGGATGGATTGGATGGAGGGATATTAATGAGAGTTTTGGATGATTTACTGTCTTAAAATGATATATCGCTGACGCAACCGGTAATAAAAAGCCGAGGTAGCAGCTAACACACTAGCCGAGATACAGTACAGGCCACGTTGCTATTTATGCATTTTTAAATTATGTCAGCGCAATCGGGTAACATCTGTTGTTTTCTTTTTATTCGGGGAGGGATATTAATGAGAGTTTTGGATGATTTACTGTCTTAAAATGATATATCGCTGACGCAACCGGTAATAAAAAGCCGAGGTAGCAGCTAACACACTAGCCGAGATACAGTACAGGCCACGTTGCTATTTATGTATTTTTAAATTATGTCAGCGCAATCAGGTAACATCTGTTGTTTTCTTTGTATTCGGGGAGTGTTTATTAATGAGAGTTTTGGAAGATTTACTGTCTTAAAATGATATATCTCAGACGTGACCGGTGTCAGGGACTCTGTTTGCCAAGATGGCTGCTAAGAAACATTAGCCGAGAGCCCGGAGCAAACACGTTGCTAATAATGTATTTTTAAATTATGTCTGCGCGATCAGGTAACATCTGTAGTTTCTTTTTATTCAGGGAGGGTTCATTAATGAGAGTTTTGGATGATTTACTGTCTTAAAATGATATATCTCAGACGCAATCGGACATGCTCCCCATTATTATTTAAATGCACGTTGGAGCGTGCCTTCCCGTAGTCACGTAGGCACGTCACAATGAAGTTTTTGCGGAAATGCGCAGATTTTTAGGGGCGTATCCCAGAGAAAAAAACTACCATAACTTGGAATAAAAATTTAATATATTTATAATTTATTTTGCAAAAACGAACAGAGCTCAATGATATAAGATATATATGTTCTGACAAATATTCAAATTTATAAAATCATGTCACAATACCTTTAAGGAGTCCTGACACATTTACCAAGTCATTCACATATAAAATAAAAAGCTTTGGTCCAAGTACAGAGCCTTGAGGAACTCCACATGTGATATTACAGAGGTCAGATCTTACATCATTTATTTGTACAAATTGTTTCCTATTTTTTAAGTAGCTAGATACCCACTGTAATGCTGGTCCTCTAATACCATATTTGTTCAGTTTTTCAAGGAGAATGGTGTGATCAATAGTATCGAATGCTTTTTTTAAATCAACAAAGATACTGATACAGTGTTGTTTTTGATCGACAGCAGTAGTTATTTGTTCCATTAATTCCATGAGAGCCATTGATGTAGAGTTTTTTGATCTAAACCCATACTGACTGCTGCTTAGAATATTTTGTTTATCTATAAATTGGTCTAGTCTGTTTACAAATAGTTTTTCAAGAATTTTTGAAAACTGTGGTAACAAGGATATAGGTCTATAATTGTTGAATACACATTTATCACCATTTTTAAAAAGAGGAACGACCTTAGCTACTTTCATATTATCTGGAAAAATTCCTGTTGAAAATGATAAGTTACATATGTATGTGAACGGCTCAATAACATGACTCATTATGTCCTTTACAAACATCATATCCATGTCCACCCAGTCTTTCGATCTCTTGTCTGTAAGATGTTTTACTACATTCATTATTTCCTCTTTGTTAGTTCCATTTAGGAAAATACTATTTGCACAACCTGTAATTGAGTGGATCATATTTTTATCTACTTTTGGTATCTTAGCTGCAAGGCTTGATCCAACATTCACGAAATATTGATTAAATCCATTTACAATTTCATTTTCATCATGAACTTCATCGTTGTCTTTTACAAAATATTTTGAAATACCAGTTTTTGCTTTATGATTCTTCAGTACACCATTCATTACTCGCCATGTTGCTTTCATATCACCATTAGTTTTATCTAATAATTTACTATAATATTCTTTCTTATGTTTCCTTATAATCCCTACTAATTTATTTTTATACTTTTTATATTTTTCTTCTGCGCTCTGACTTCGCAATTTCAAGAAACATGAATACAAATAATTCTTTTTTTTACATGCATTTCTTAACCCTTTTGTCATCCATGGTTGATCATTCGTATTTCTCTTTGTGTAATTTGTTTGCACACAATTCTTTTCATACAGGGTTTCCAAGATATTCATAAACTCATCATATGCCCTGTTCGCATCATCAACATACACATCATTCCAGTCTTGTTTATCCAGATCCTCTTTCAATTTTTCCAAAACTTTTTTTGATGTGTTTATGATTTTTTTCTTCGTTGTGTCTGCTTTTGTGATATTTTGATCATTTTTAAATATTGTGAAAACTGGTAAATGATCACTTAAGTCGGTCGTTAAGATACCACCAATCACATCCCCATTTGTTATATTTGTGAAAATATTATCAATTATTGTAGCACTATGAGTTGTAATTCTTGTTGGCTTTGATATCAATGGATACATATTTAAACTGTACATTGAGTTTATAAATGTGCTTATGTTATTTGAATCTGTTTTATTTCCCATATCAATGTTAAAGTCTCCACACAAGAAAATATTTTTATTAAAACTTTTCTCCATTAGTTCCAAGATTTTATCAGTGAATATTTCTATATTTGCTCCTGGTGATCTATATACACAACTTATTATTATGTTTTTATCGTTTTTGTTTATAATTTCTATTGTTATCATTTCCATAATATTATCAACTATTATTGACATTTCATTATTTAATTTACATTTTATTTCATTATTTTATTTCATTATTGACAAAGTTAGTCAAATAGCTTCAATAAAAAAATTAATGTACACAAAATATATACAAATGTATGATTTATACCTGCACAATATGTACCGTAGCTGAAATGTGTCCTTGAAGGAAGAGTGTAACCTGGATTAAAGGTGTGGATTGTTTTAACCTGGATGGGGCGACTGTGGCTGAGTGGTTAGAGCAGTCGTCCTCCAATGCAAGAGTTGGGGGTTGGAATCCACCAGCAGTTACATGCCGAAGTGTCCATGGCCAAGACACTGAACCCCTCATCGCCTCCATTGTGTGCCCCATTGGTGTATGAATGTGAGCTAAAGCTCTGATTAGTCTCTTTAGAATGATTTGTTCAATTAGCTTTGTAATCTAGTAGAGTGCTGTATGAATGGGTAAATGACAGATTGTAGTGTAAAGCACTTTGAGTATCATTTAGATAGAAAGGCGCTTTATAAGTACAGTTCATTTACCATTAAAAATGTGGATCGTTGTGTAGAGGAAGGGGTCCTCAGATTGTTGGATTTTGATTACCGTATTTTTCGGAGTATAGGTTGCATCTTTTTATCATTTTTTCATGGCCTGCGACCTATATATGGCTTTTTATCACTTTCGGCGAAACAAATTTTTAAATCCAGCTCATTTAACAATTATCAGAGTCAGAGTCAGAGAGTCTTTATTGTCATTTGCACCGCATGTGGTACATGAGATGAAAACGAGATTATGTACACGAGGTCCCAGTTACATCCAACAACAAATGAAAGAGAAAAACAGCAACAACATCGAGAACTAACTAAGAAAAACATCAACTAGTAATACACCAAGCCTAATATAGTGGGAATAAACAGCAGCACGAACATGAGTCTGCACGAGCAGATGGTCACAGATGGTCACAGATGAACACAGCAACAAGAAAACAGATCAGCATCACCATGATGTGATATTTTGCAGTGTTTATTTTAATTTTATTTTTATTTATTCATGAGTCTAACAGCCTCAGGGTAGAAGCTGTTCCTCAGTCTAGTGGTTCTACACTTGATGCTCCTCAACCTCCGTCCTGAGGGGAGTGGGGCAAAGAGTGAGTGTGCTGGATGAGTGAGGTCTTTCATGATACAGGTGCATTTATAATGATGTTTATTCTTATTCTGATTCTGATATCATCTTCAGTCATACTCATATTTCAGAAAAGCAGTGGGGTAGTCATTACGCTTGAAAAGGCCAAGTGATTTAGAACAGACACATAACTTCCCAACAAGGGCTTGGTGTTTTTTTGATCATGATGTGAGCCACCTGGAGTCCTGCGTGGAGCATGGGAGAACATGTTAGCAGCTGTAGCAGTGTATTTGATGATTTTGTCCCATGTATACGCATTGTTACGACTACTGTTGTATAGCTTTGTGTTTAATTAGTGTCCACGTAAACAGCTGTGATTGGACGGAAGAAACCGAAACGTTGAATGGGGATTGGCTGCCTGATGAGTGAAGCTGTTTAAAGATGAGCTGCGGAATGATGACGTCAGCTCATGTCCGTTTTGCACATCCCAATCAGCCACACCTGACCCACTGTATCGCATCAACCATTAGTCGTTTGTAAATAGTTTTGTCAGGAGTTTGTAGGGGTGAGCTACCATTTATTTTAAGATTTTTTTTTAAATGTAAGAGAACTGTGTTTTGTTCAACTTTATTTTTATACATGGGTAAGAGGAATAATAATGACAAAGTTTACATTTTGTTGTTTATTTTGGACTGGACTCACCCTGATGTTGTAGGACTTTTCTCTATATAAGTAGAACCCAATCCCATAGACTGTTTGAGTTGGGCAGATGTTGGAATCACCTCTATATGTCCTGGCTCTTCATAGTTGAGGCAGAACGAGCACGATACATTTTTTTGAGAATATACAGCAGGACTGATCACGCTGACCTCATAGACTAAGATCATTAATGTGACAAGGTCATTTTCACATCGTAGCACTGGCGTGATTCCTGAAGCTGCATCCTGACAACATCTGCACAAATTTACAGTGTAGTGGAAGAGAAAGAACATGTCCGAGGTACGCGGAAAAATGCAAGAAAACTATTTGGTGAGTACTAATAGTGTACATGAGGTGGCCTTCACATTGAAGGAGTTTTTCCAAAGTTGCACCACCTTCCATCACTTCCTCCACTGTTGAATTTCTATTTCTGCATATCATCCTGAATGGTTTCAGTGCATTGAACGCTTGATGTTGTGATGAAAATCCCAGCAAATTTAAAATTTCTCAAGTCACGCAGACAGTTCTGCCACCCTCTCGTTGTTTTACCACAAATCCAGCATTTTAAACGAACATTAGCTGAAGCTGACGTGTAGCAGGCGTGTTTGCTTTGTTGGATCAGTGTGTGGATAACTTGTGTTTTTAGGACTTCTTAGCTTTTTAAATTGCAGTCTAACTGTATGTAAAATTGTAAAGAACAAAAGCTGAGGTGCAGAAAAATCTAAGAAAAGCAGATTCTGCTGACAAGAACTACCTTTTTCAACCAAGAACAGCAGAATTTACATGCCTGTGACCAGCTGACAGCCAGAGATGAGTACATCACATTCCTCCACTGTTTAAAACAACCCTCTTTATTTGCTTTTAAAACATATTTCAAAGCTCATGCTTGTTGGACACGTTTTAAGTTAAAAAAAAATCTCACATTTTCCCCGTCAAGGCCACAGAACTGCCAGCACCATCTGCAGTCTTTCACCCTGACAAACCTGCCTTATTCACATCATGACGGAGGAATCAGAGCTGCACACTCACCAGAGACCGAGCAGCGCCAAGAGCAGCCAGGGAGTCATGGTTTCTTCCTGCAGTGCTGCTGAGAAAAACAGCAGCTTCATTCCGCAGCTGGATGAGGAGATGCTTTTTCCGCTGGAAACTATAGTGGGGTTTTTTTTTTCTTGTTTTTTTTCTGTTGGATCACGACTAAATGCAGAGGCTGATGTTAGGAGGAGAGGGTGTGAGATGAGAGGGATGGATCCATGTTGTGTGTGTGAGGAGGGGGAGGATGCTGATGCTGCTGCTGCCGGGGGGCTGACTCTGCTTTAGTCCATCTGCAGTGCCGTTAACATGCTGCTGTGACAGATGCTGCTCTCTAACAGGCGGCGGTAAAAATATCCCTCCTTTCCTCAGAACGACTGAACTCGGTGGACGGAGACGTCTGTAAAGTTGATTAGTAAATCACTGACGAACAGGGTTCTGTTTGACACCATGCTTGGTCCAATTTGCATGAGCTGCTCTGTAACTGGATGTGCAGAAGACTCAACACAGTCTGAGCACTTTCAGAACTGATTCAGCGCCTTGCTCAAGGGCACCTTGTGCTGGAAAGTGTTTCATGTATTTCATTTTGTTTTCCTCATTTCTGAGTCAGCAGGGCCAGATCGCTAACATTTATTTGGTCCAACCCAGTAATAGGGAAACCAGAACATTTTAATACCCTGAAACTTTAACACCAACTTCTTTCTGTACAATTTAGTGGTGATTTGGGACGTAGTAATGACAACGACTTTTATTTTGAAAGGTGCATACAAGATTTATTTTGAAACTCCAGGTTAAGACCACTTCCTCTGTCTGTTAAGGATTTTTTTTTTTTGTTCATAGATGAAATATTAAATTCTACAGAATACATGGAGGCAGCCATGTTGGAATAATACAAAGAAAAATAACAAAAATGGCTCTTATATACTAAGTCAGGCTCTAGAGTATCTATACTTTTGTTTCCAACTTCAGTTTCGAAAAAAAAAAAAAAAGAAAAAAAAAAGGAAAGAATAAGTACACTCAAGAATACTTGCTGATTAACACAACAATATGATGACTCAGAGTCTTCTGACTCATTGGTTGCCATGGTGATTCCCGCCTTTTCTTGGGAACAGAGGTGAGAAGAGGGCTACACTGTACCAGTACTTATCAAACAGGAAGACAGAAACACAAACAACAAATTGAGTGTCAAAAGAAAACTGTTGCTGTGGGGAAATTATGACTAATATCTAAATTAATTTTGAACCATGAGAGGCCAAAACTTCTGGTGGCCAAAGGTGGGATTTTTAGTTTTTGTTTTATTTATTTAATTATTTATTTATTGTATGTTATATCGAAAATATATAATACTATGTATAGTTAAAGAAATCCTCCACTTAATGTTTTCAAAAAACACAAAGTCAAAGCTCAGATTTAATGGGAGTCAGTGGGACTTTGGGTGTGTGTAGTCTGCACTCAGTAGATGTTTGAGAGAAAAATGAAAGTCTTACAGCAATGGGAGATGTACTGAGTGAAAGAAAATAAATTGCCTTTATTTTGATAGAGTGTAAATAAGAAGAGTCTGCAAAAGTTTGTAAAATGTAAAACAGCTCAAACATCAGTGTTACATCATCATATCTACATTAAGTTAAACAGACTGTGAGAAAATATCTGAAAATCATAAGACCTAAATAGGTCAAAACTATTGGAAACTTAAATTATTGTCCAAATTTCTGTGATCCGTTTAATGTTTCAGCTGTGATGTATGTCAGCTCTTGAGGGGTTCCCAATCCTGGTCCTTGAGGAACACCATCCTGCATGTTTTAGTTGTTTTTCTGCTCAGACACACCTGATTTTAATAAATGGGTGATTTACAGGCATGAGGAAGTAATCAAATCATTGAATCAGTTGTGTTGGAACAGGGAAACAACTAAAACATGCAGAATGGTGTTCCTCAGGGTTGGGAACCACTGCATCAAGAGCTCCAAAGATGCTGATATCTTACTGCTTAAAATTTCCAAATTACTTCAAATTAATTAAAATTACTTAAATTTACCAAAATTATGTTATTGCATAAAAATATGTCAGGATTTTGCCAATTTAGTTTTTAAATACGATGTGTTGCTTCCAGAAGTCACATTAATTCTGACTGAGCAGCACATTTTGATGTGTTTAATATGAGTTTTTCCAAAGTTGCAAGACAGGTAGATAACTAATAGAAGATTTGGACATTTTTAAAATGTTCAAAGTTTGAAGTAAAAAATATTAAAAGGACGAATAGATTAAAAAAATTGGGAAAAAAATAGCTAAATGTGGTTTTATCATGGGAGCCAACATGAAAAAAGCATGAGTTTATTTCTATAACAGGAACATAAAACACAATGGGGAAAAAAAAAACTAGTTTAAAATCAATCTGATAATTGTTTTTTGTCCACATAACAAAATTTAAATCACTTTAGAGCCTTTTTGGTTTGTACCTATCCAAAAATGTCCCATTTATTGTTTTAATTCCACTTAAAATATCAACACTGTTTTAATAAACTATCAGTCACCATAATTCTTCTGAGGTTAAATTAATTAACTCTAATGTAAAAAAGATCCCGTGTTACATTTGTATGATATCATAGCATTTCATCAGAATTTTAAAAAAGGTCATATTTAATGTCTTTTTGTCCTCATAACATCACTGTCACATATGCACATGAACTACCTGGCTTCTGGCTTTGAGGGCTGTAAAATGTAATTAGCATTAAATAGTTTGCTCTGGTCTCACGCTGATTATCTGACACAATCAGCATGTAAAGCAAAATGCCACCTAGCAGCCCTCTGATTAGCTGTTTTCCCAGCAGCTTCACTTCTCAGATCAGAAATATAATTACAGCTGCAGCATCGGCTCCACAGATCAGCGAGGTTGCTTACAAAGGCTTTTATTATGTGTGAATAATCTCCTTCCTGGCTCACCTTTAGGCCATCCGCAGCATTTGTCAGCAAATGTTACCTGAAGGAAACAGTCATCTCAGAGTATAATGTCAGGCAAAGCAATTTCAGTAAAGTTTTTTGTTTATTTTGGAGTAAAACTACACCAGTGTGGAACAAATTAGATACCAACCATCGTTAAGATTTTAATACTACAAGACTTCTGTGTCCACTTTTACATTTTAGAAGGTCAGCAGCTCGTTGAATATTGATGAAGACGTCCTGATGAGAGTCACTGATCCATGTTGTCTGTGTCTCCACGTTAACCAGGATCAAAGCTCATTTGACTTTCTGAATATTTCTGTTATTCAAAAGAATGTCAAGATTTAAAACGATTAAATTAACAAAGTGTGTATTAATTTTGCACCGGCTCATCTTCTGTGCCAGAGAACCAACTAAAACTCTGAAACTTCCTCTTTAGTAACAACAACAACTAGGATTAAAGCACAAATGTCCAGAACAAAAATACAGACAATAAGATGATTAAAGAAACCAAATTTGACTTGTAATCCTTAATGTTTTGCAACTGTTGTTCAGGAAATCTTTTTAAAGTGCGACTAAACCCCTGTGGATCGGTAACTCCTTCCAAAATCTCCCTGAAAATGGGCGTGTCGAGAGACAAGGAGGGGTGGAGGTAGAGTTGTGCTTTTGTTCACGCCTCCACCTGCAACAACCTAAAACAAATTAAACCTCTAGCCAACAACATACACCAAGCAACAACAAAGAATAAACATGTAGATGTATTTATCTATTCCACCCATTCCATCCAAAACCAAAGGCCTAAAAAAATGAAAATGAAAAGAAAAATAAAACCGCTTGTCAGGAGTGAAATGCAGCACTTCCATATAAGGTATGCACTTCTCATCTCTGCAGGGGATTGGCTCTGCTTGAACCACCTGTGTGACATCAGAGTGTACAAGACACATCAGAGTGAACAGTCCTGACCAATATGAAAATTAAGGTGCAATAACCTCTGTTCAACCCAAAGGACTACCGTAAACACAGTTTTAGACCAAATATTGCCAAATATTGCCAATTTACACAGATATGCACAATTATGTGAAAATAAACACAGCCATAGTGCTAGATAATATTTTAAACACATTCTAGGGAGTTTATCAGCTAAAAAAAGTTAATTTTGGGTTTAGTCGCACTTTAAAGAAACCAAATTTGACTTGTAATCCTTAATGTTTTGCAACTGTTGCTCAGGAAATCTTTAACTGACACCAATCAGTTTGAGGATGCAGACCCAGTATTTTACAAAGTAGTTGAGGGGTTCTCCATCTTGAAAGCTGCAAATGAAAAGGTCAAAAACTCGTGAATTTGTTGATTCAAACCAACATCTGTGGAAATAAACCTAATTTTATTCAGAAGTTAAATTAATAAGAGCATAAACAGCAACAGCAGCAGCAGCCTCTCCTGTGGCTTCTCCACCTGCCACCACAGCCTCCCTGGTGGTTTCTTCACCTCTCATCAGCCCGAGTCGAAAAGGGTCCAGGTGGACACCACTCTTGCCCAAAAATGGACGGTCTCCTGACCACCCGCCTGAACTCTTGCCTCGTTCAGGATGGTTTCCAGGTTGCTGCCTGAACTCTTGCCTCATTCAGGATGGTTTCCAGGTTGCTGCCTGAACTCTTGCCTCATTCAGGATGGTTTCCAGGTTGCTGCCTGAACTCTTGCCTCAATTGGGAGGGTCTTCGGGCCACCCACCTGAATGCCTGTTCCGCTCTGGACTGTCTCCTGGCTGTCCACCTTAACTCTTGGAGTTTAGGTTCTGTTTCTTTTGCATTTGTGGTACCCATGTCCCTTGCGTTTTTTTCTTTTCTTGGTCCTTGTGTTTGTCTTTGTGCCCTCCATCCTGTTTCCTCCCTCTTCCCATCCAAGTTGAGCATGGGTTTATGTTTTCTCTGATTTCAGGTGCTATCCCTTGAGGGGGGGTTCTGTGGGGTTTCTGCACTTTTTGTTCTCCTGAACTCCCCTGTATGTTTTTCTTCCTTCTGTCAGCTCCTGTCTCACCTGTGTCTAATTGTAATCACATCATCATTGGCTGTTTCTCATTCTGTCTCATCAGTGTTTATCATTGTCCTTGTGTCCTGTCTGATGTCTGTGGATTATGCTTTCAAGCCGTTCATGGTCTGTATCTACTCTGCTCCTCTCATCTTCTCCTCCATAAAGTACGTTTTGCTGCCCCATCAGCATTTTGTTTTGTTTATTTAAAATAAACGTGTTACTTATTTTACCTGGAGTCCCCCATTGCCTTCCTGCGTGTGTGTTCTACTTTAACGCAGCTCATGATATAAATGTTATATGTTTTAACATATTTTCTCAGCTTTGTTTTCAATTATTTTTATAATTAAAATAATACTTAATAATAAGACGTATTATTATTATTGCTTAATCACATCTACCGGTAAGTATTCATTCAACTGCTTTATTAACTAGTTACCAATTTTCCTACTCTTTGTAATTGATGTTCATGTTTCTATTTGGATTAATTATTTTTTAAATAAAACTTCAACGGCAAACTTGCTCTCTTCGTTGGATTTATTTGTTATAGTTGAGAGTTCTCTGTCATTAACAGATTCTGCTTCAGTGACTGAGTTATGATTATTAAAGAGTGAATCCATTAATGAAGCTGCTGGTGGTCAGCAAACTGACCCGCTGGTGTCCTGTTTTAATGAGTTAAATAAAAAAAATTTTTTTTTTTATTAAAAAAGTTAAATAATTTAAGTGTAGTAAAGTGAGGAGCAAGTCCTCCTTTGACTCATATCTGCTCCAACAATACCTGAACTTGGAGAAAACAGGCAAATGTAGCAGCAAGTTTTAAAAAAAAATGTCTATAAACACAATTAAATTATTGAAAAATGCTAAATTTTTCTGGCTACACAATTTTAAACTAAAATATTTGCTTATTAAAGCAAAATATATATTATTCTTGCAGTTTTTGGAATGATCTTTAAACCTGATCCTGTTTGGCTTTTTAAATCTTGTAAATCTGAGCCGTCATCCCAGCACAACTATTTCTGTTGGACTGAGGGTGTAGTTTTTTTCTGATTTGTGTTATCAGCATCAGATCGGGGGCGGCTGAGGCCGTCGGGGGGGCGCTGTGACGAGTAAAGAGATGAGTAAGGACATCTGTGGCCTCTGGCTATAGTCAGGCCTTTATAGGAAACAAGTCCACCTCTGAGATCAAGACTCCCCTTTAGAGAACAAGACTCGCCTTGGGTGATATTAACGTTTGATTTGCGCTGAGGTTAAAATGTTTATTGTGATTTCTGTCTGATGTGTGCAAAGCTCCTGATTCACAGGGCAAATTTTCCCAAAATAAAAAAAGGACATCCAGCAGGGAGGATACGGTGATGTTTGTGTGGATCAAAGGTAGGTGCAGGGAAAAAAAAAGTGCACATCTGAGGGGAAATGTGCTGATGTGCTGTTGATGCTGCTCTGGGATGGATTAAAGCCTCTTCAACAGCACCCTTTCTGCAGGACTCATCTCTCGTGGATGCAGTTGATCTAAGCACTTTGAGGATTTGGGCGTCACGACCACAGTTTAAAGTGGATGGAGATGCACATTGTGGGCTTCACGGCAGAAGAGTATAACAATAATACGCCGCTCTTGGAGGTCAGACAGAAGTCAGTTTCAAGATATCCAACAATTTTCTGAGCAGAGAGCATAAACAGAAGACATCTAATCCCACCTTCAGGCTGTTAGATTGTAGATGTGTGTTTTTTTTTAGTGCACATTAAATATCCCCAGGCTCTGTTCTTCAGATGGGGTTTCACTAATCTAGACTGACATGCTGTTATCAAATTTAAATAATCTTTTTAATAAAGTGTCTGCCAGTTTATATATCTTGGGAATCTTGTAACAATTACAGATCATGTTGTATGATTACATGAGAAGCATGTTTGTTTTACTCTTGTGTACATTTTTTTCCTACTATTGAGCATGCATCAGGGTATTTTTTTCCTACATTTGCATATTTCTTAGTCTACAAAAATATTTTGTTGTACAGTGGTGAAAAAACCCAAAAGGCAGGACTCGTAGAGGAGAGGAGCAGCTGAATGCTACAAAACTAAAAGCTCTGACCTCAGGAGAATAAAAGGCTCAAAAATAAACTAAATGATGCCAAAAGAAGCATGTCACAAACCAAAAAGAAGCAAAGAAACCGTCCAGAACAAATAGAGTGAATGACATAACAAGTGTGACATAAGCAGTGTGAAAACTTGACATACAAAATCAGATCTTTCAAGAAAAACAACAGGAAAATATGATAACATTTAACATCTGACAGTGGAGTTCACAGAAACAAAGCTAAGCCACAAAAACCTGCAACGCTGAAAGTAAAATTTTAAAGAACACCTAAAATGTAAAAAAATTAACGTAAAAATTTTAGAAATTGGAAGAATTTCTGAATTGCCCCAGAATTTGGGCCAGGCCATAATACTGTAAAGTGCTGGATGGGCGGGCTAGGTTGGTGTTGGGCTTTTGATTATGTCAGTGGACGTACGCGGCTGACAATCCAATTATATGGCAACATGGCTTGCCATACTTCCAATTATATAGCAACATGACTTGCCATACCATCACCAGCCACACGCGACCATTTTACCACAAGCTGACCTGCCTTGAAAGAGGAAAAATACATTTCAGTTACAGTAAGCTTCAGATAGGACTATCGTTACTGCCAGGAAACGATCCATCGCCCAAATGGGCGTTCAGCCGCTCCACTCAGCAGATGTGCGCAACCGACAACCCAAACAGGTCTGATCGAAAAATATCCGACATGTCAGAGCAGGGTCCATGTCTGAATAATGCAGAATGCAGGAAGAAGCAGGGATTTAATGCACTTTGATGGCCGGGAAAGGACAAACACTCCCTCAGCGCCGTTCTTCTGCCCCCTTAGTTGCGGCACGTCTGCCATCCGTTATACGTAGCTATTTAAGCAGTCGAAGCTTAATTAAAAATGTTGGGGGGGCATGGTTTGGGTTCGGACCTGTAATTATTATTAATTTGTCGGGTCAGGTGGGGTTTGGAAGTGATGGCTATGGGCTGGGGCTGGGGCTGGGTCGGATCAGATCAGATTTTTGGGGACGGAATGTAACTAATATGGGAAGAGCCCACATTGTCTTACGTGTAATAAATTACTATTTCTTTTTTTTTTTAAAGAAGAAGAAAAGAATAATTAGGCCCTGTGTTGGACTTGCCACCTGTCCAGGGGCAGGGTGTATCCTGACATGGACATGGGCACCGGCGACCCCTGTGACCCAAAATGGAAGAAGCGGATAAAATATAATGGATGGATGGATGGAAAATAATAGTTATATGTATTTAAAAATAAGAACCAAAGCAACAATTGAATTTAATCTTGTTTTTAGAAGAAAAAAAATCATAAAATAAACTACCTTTTATAATACTGTACATGTTACAATTGAAGGAAACACGAGGGAGACCATATATTGTGTCTTTAAACACATACGGTGCCACCCAGATGTTTAAGGATTTTAGCAGGGGTCAGTATTAAGCTGACCTCTTTATCCTTAATTAATTTACTTATTCAGATTGAATAGTAATTTCACGGATTCTTTCTTTTTCAGTTTACCCAATATTTCTGTGATCTTTATGATGGATAAATAAATAAAGCCATTAAGTGACAAGAGACGTTAACTTAGTTTGATATGTCAAAGACACTATCATTTATTTAAAATAAATCAACTAAATTAACACCATTACACTTGATTGACATGATTTCACTTTCTTGTAATTTAAAACGTCAGCACAGTTAAATTACAACAAAACAGACATAAATACTGGATGTTAAACATATTTAGTCTGAGGGCTCTTTAACTTAAATAGTTGCCAGCTTAGAATTGAGGGAAAAAAGATAGGAGGAAAGATGGAGAGATGGTTTACAGGAAATTGTCTTGAGCATGTTACCAAAAGTGACACTTCCCATCCGACTTCTGCTAAAATCCAGGTACGTTTGTAAACAGCTCTTTACCTTCGACGACGAGTCTGATAAAGAGATGACACCAGCCTTTCAGATGCACAGAGTCCTTCAGGCCCAGCACGTCCGAACTGGTTGTTTACGTTTTCAACGTCTCCTGGGTTCCGCTTGGATCATCAGAAAATGTGTCAGCTCCTGGTTGACTTCAAGATAAACTTATTCCAGGAAGGAATAAACAAAGTTTTGAGCTTACGCTCGTTCGAAGTGGACTCATAACAGCATGTTATATAGTCCTTAGCTGGATGACGTGCCCTTAGCGTTTGACTAAACGTCCACCCAGCTCTTTGGGAAAAGTTCACATCTCTTTTGAGGTTCCCAGCAGACTCCTCAGTTCCAGCAACAGCTTAGAACTTTTTAGGAAGGATCCGAGAGGAGTGAGACTTGGCTCTTTTTCATTGGTCCACTTGTTATCACTATTCAAGGTGAAATTCAGCGCAGAGAAGGAAATTGTTTAGGAAAAGTATCTGAGTGAGAGACTTTCAGACGCTAGATGAGAGTTTTAGCTGAAACTCGACAAAAACAATTTCTGTATAAGTCAGTTTGACATTTTAGCTGAACTTTGACACCTTTTCATTTGCAGAAATGACACATTGATGTTTCACATTTAAAGAATAACAGCATATAACATATATCATGAAAATGACAAAAGTTATTCTTTTGATTACATTAGAATAAAATCAAAGATAGAAATAGTCTCTTTTGGTGACTATATTCTCAGATTACAACTAATGGAATAATTTGTAGTAAATGTCTTGCTTTACTGAGAGGTCAGTAAAGGTCATCTCTGGAACAGTTCAAAAATACACAGGTGTATCAAAGTGGACACGGTCATGCCCACTACACAATTAAACATAAAAATATCCCTAAAATGGCACATCTAAAGTATTACAATTAATCTGTTTATTGAAATATTTCAACTAAAGGTGTATATTTGCATAATTTATTTTATATTTTAAGATTTTTGTCTCCACAACTTCCATTTCGTCTTGAAGCAGCACATGTCGATTTACTGCACTTTCTGGTGGCTTTTAACAGACGACAGAAACTGAAATCAGCTTTAAAGAGCAAAAAAATCCATTTTACTTTTATCCTCATGCACGCTGCAGCTGCACAGTTTGAGCTTTCAGGTTGTTCTTGTGAAGATTTTTCACTCTGGGACTACAGGAAGCTCAAACAGAGTCAAAGAGCTCTGTGTGCTCTCAAAAGACTGTACTTAAAGCATGTACAGTCGAATCATATTCTGCCATGTATGGGGGATGTGACCTCTGCTTCTCGTGTCAGAATAAAGGTTGTTTCTGTCTGCTTGGGTGTTTCCAGTCATCTTATTTAACTTGAATGATGTCTTTCTGGTAAACAAAGTTTTGTTAGAAAGAGAAAAATTCTAGGAATAAAAAAGAAACTAAGAAAAAACTGTCAGTTATGTCCAGTGCTGACTGATTTGACACTTCTTTGACACGATTCCCATTTATTATAGACCCCCCTTTGACACGATTCCCATTTATTATAGACCCCCCTCATGATTTAAACTGAACAAATGTGCTGATATTAGTGATGCACATCCCCCCCAAAAAAATATGCAAATGACTTTTTGAATCTGAAGTTTTAGCAATTTAATTACATCAACATACATTTAAATAGTTGTCAGTGGTGTTAGTGTTCCTGTTAAGATTTCACAGTTTCCATCTTTGTAGTTCTTCTATCTTTCATGTCACCTTTTAATTCATGCCAGCATTTTTCACAGCTTTAGTTGTTTGTCATTGCCAATAATTTCCCTTGGTCTCCCGGTCACTGCCCCTTACACCTGCTGGTAATCTGTGTTCACTCAGCTGCTCCCACTCTACAATCAACTATGACTATATTCACATTTGTTTGTCTCATTGTCCCTCTTGTTGTATTCTGTTTTCTTTCTTCTTTTTTTTTCAAATCCTTGGATTTTGTTTTTAGCACAACTGTAACGTTTACTTACAGCTGGTAAGACGGCGCCCCCGAACATGGCTTGCAATCCACCTCTGCTGATGGTGTTTGGATTATTTGTGTTTTGTTCGTTTTTATCTGGGACATAAACTCGCTACTGGTGTATGGTGCACCGAGACTACGGGGAAAACGCGAGGCGGCGGTGTTTGTATTTACGTACACAAAGACTGGTGCACGAACTGTGCTGTGATAAAAAGAGCTTGTTCAGCTGCCGTGGAGTTGATCACAGTTAGGTGTCGGCCGCACTATATGCCACGTGACTATTCTGTAATTCTAATCAGCGTTATTTACATAGCCCCTGATGCTAATGCTAATGACGCCCAGAGAGAAATTCATGACTTACTCACCTCGCTGCAGTGTAAATATCCTGAGGGGCTTTTCATTGTTTGCGGGGATGTCAATCACGTTGATCTTCAGGTGTCCCTCCCAGCCTTCAATAAGAACGTCTTCGCAGCCACGAGAGGAGATAAAACACTCGACCAAGTCTTCACAAATGTAAAGGGGGCATACACGGCGAAGACACGCCCAGCGCTCGGATCTTCAGACCACGAGTCTCTGATCCTGGCGCCAAGAGAACTCCCTCCACTCAGGCGGTCCAAGCCGGAACAAAGACAAATAACAATCTGGCCTCAAGATAGTTCCCCCTTGTTGAGAGACTGTTTTGAGAGGACAAACTGGTCTGTTTTCAGGGAAGCGGCCACTGATGGAAGTTCAGTGGACATGGAACTGTATGCTTCCTCAGTCCTGGGTTACATCAGTACATGCTCTGAGAATGTATCCATAAAAAAATATGTTAAATCCTACCCGAACCGGAAACCTTGGTTAAATAGAGAAGTTCACGCCTTGTTAGCAGCCAGAGACACTGCATTCAAGTCAGGAGATAAAGTGGAGCTGAGGAAAAGCAGGAATTCATTCATTCATTCAACCTTTATTTATACAGGCTAGCCTCGTTGAGTCACGGGGACTCATTTACAAGAGGGACCTGTCTCACTCACACCAAACAACCATCCACTCTCACACTCACACCTAGGGTCAATTTAGAGTCACCAATCAGCCTAACAAGCATGTTTTTTGGTCTGTGGGAGGAAACCGGAGTACCCGGAGGAAACCCACGCATGCACGGGGAGAACATGCAAACTCCACCCAGAAAGGCCCCGGACCGGGATTTGAACCGGCAACCTTCTCGCTGAGAGGCAGCAGCTCTACCAGTTGTGCCACCGTGCTGCCAAAGAATGAATGAACTGAAGGATGGCATTAAGAAGGCCAAGGCCACGTATGCACAGAGGATCGAGGGACAGTTCACCTCACAAGACCCACGGAGCATGTGGAAGGGTATTAAATGCATAACAGATTACAAAGGCAAAAACAAACAATGCCCCAGGGACCCATCTCTGCCTGATGCCCTCAATAAGTTTTATGCACGTTTTGATGATCCAAACAGACCTGCTAGCACCAGACTCACCTCATCACCAGATGAAGAGCATCTCAGGGTGTCCGCAGCAGAAGTGAGAGGCAGTCTCAGAAAGATTAATCCTCATAAAGCAACCGGACCAGACAACATCCCAGGGAAAGTTCTGAAGGAATGTGCGGACCAGCTCTGTGAGGTGCTGGCTGACATCTTCACCACCTCACTTGCACTGGAGTTAGTTCCCACCTGCCTGAAGACCGCGACCATCATCCCAGTCCCAAAGAGCTCCACAGTGACTGGTCTGAATGACTATAGACCAGTGGCCCTCACCCCGATAGTCGCTAAATGTTTTGAGAAACTGGTCATGTCCCACATCAAGGCAACCGTCAACATCAACGAGGACCCTCATCAATACGCATACCGCGAGAACCGATCAACAGAGGACGCCATTTCTTCCGTGGTCCACACTGCTCTCACCCACCTGGATCAGAAGGACTCATACGTGCGTCTGCTCTTTGTGGACTTCACATCTGCCTTCAACACCATGATCCCCCAAACTCTGATAGACAAACTATCTACACTTGGACTAAGCCCCTCTATTTGTAACTGGGTACTAGACTTCTTAACAGACAGACCACAGTCCGTGAAGATCCACAACTTCTCCTCCTCCACCATAACCCTCAGCACTGGCTCTCCTCAGGGATGTGTGCTGAGCCCCCTTCTGTTCACTCTGCTCACATATGATTGTACAGCCACACTTCCAGGCTGTCATATTGTTAAGTTTGCAGATGATACAGCGGTGGTGGGATGCATCACAAACAATGATGAGTCCAGCTACAGACAGGAGGTGGAACACCTGGAGAGCTGGTGCAAAGAGAATAATCTTCACATGAATGTGAAGAAGACAAAGGAGATGATTGTGGACTTCAGAAGGAACAAACACACCCATGCCCCACTGAAAATAGGTGGATCTGCAGTGGAAGTGGTCTCCAGCTACAAATACTTGGGTGTACACATGAATGATAACCTCAGCTGGAGCAACAACACCACCAGCCTGATCAAGAAAGGTCATCAGAGACTCTACTTCCTCAGACGGCTGAGACGAGCTGGTCTGAGCAGCCCAGTCCTCACCTCCTTCTACAGGTGTGCAGTGGAGAGCATCCTGTGCTCCAGCATCAACGTGTGGCATGGAGGCTGCACAGTTGAAGAGAG
>JBBPBX010008344.1:0-55572 GCA_038048925.1 Garcialebias charrua | reverse complement strand
GGAACACTTCACCAGGGAGGCGTCCAGGAGGCATCCTAACCAGATGCCCGAGCCACCTCAACTGGCTCCTCTCGATGTGGAGAAAAATGATCTGTTACAGGTAGTCCCCGACTTACGAGCGAGTTCCGTTACAACGAGTTGCTCGTAAAGCGAAAATTCGTAACTTGGAACGGCCGCCACGTGTCTCGTAAGTCCGGAATTTCGCTCGTAAGTTGGAACGGTTTTGCTAGCGCGACTACAAACACTCGTTTTTCATCGAAAAACTGCTTACGAGTGCATAAAAATGATCGGAAACGTGTGTCCACATGTTTAGCTAACGAACTGTGGTGAAAAAACACAGAAAAATTCTGTATTTTTTGCGTTTTTTCCAAAAATTCGCCAGCTCGTAAGTCCGGAACCTCGTAGGTCAGAGCGCTCGTAAGTCGGGGACTACCTGTATTTAGATTTAAAAAATCTACAGAAAATATAGAGCAACAAAATCCACCACAAAACCTAAAGTGCAGGTGTAGTTTCTTAAAACAACTAAATAAAATGAAGCTGATCTCAGATGAGAGATTTTTACACATATTAAAACTAAATTAGGTTTATTTGTATTTAAATGCAGCAATCATACTAGGCATTGCATTTGCAATGTTCATAAATGGCCAAAGTCCCAAATTGGATCAGAAAAAAAATTGTTTAGGGAGCTAAAGATTAGGCTAATGTAGTTAAATCCGTCAGTGGTGTACCGGTAATTCATGCTGTATCTCTATATTTAGGCTACGGTACATTTAAATATAAACCATTTTTAGCTTTAGGTAGTATATTTCTAGAAGTTATCTGGCTAGATATTTGATGTAATAGTCAGAGATGACATACTTGTGTCAAAACAACTTTACATAAAAAAAATGTTCTTACCAGTTAGCATTTCCCAGTCTGTGTGCATTTTCATGTTCCCACGTTTCAATAGCTCTTCTTTCACCATTTAGATTAGCTCTGTTACTCCTGTTTTCACCTCTTGCTGCTGGTTCAAAAATATATGGCTGCGGACCTTCAGTATTGAACCTGTGTCCGATCTCACTCCTCTTGGTGCAATGCCATATCTTTCTAAGCTAAAGCAGGAACGTTCCCCTCCTGTTATGTCACTTCCGGTTTCCCGCTAGGGGCGCTATTTTTAGACAGAGTAGCGAGGGAAGACCCAAACTGGTAGTAGTAGCACATTTTATTTTGAAATATGAGCCGCATTTTTTATGAAAATTAGAGTTTTAGACATGTTAAGTTGAAAAGGCTCCTACATGTGTTTAAAGTGAAAGACGCACTTTAAGATCTGTTGAGCATAAGTAACCTACAACAAAAATATGTTGCCTTGAAATGAGCTAGAACTTCCAGAACTTGTAACAAGGTGATCAGCTGACCCTGAAGCTTGTTGGTGTTTCAGCTTCATCTCTTCATGCAGGAATGATTCATTTATCTGACTGATCTGTCTCTGATCACCTGCCTCTTGGTCCGTGGACCGACTGTGGAACTCAAGAGACAGTTGAGCAACGCGTGCTTGTAACAACAGTTTAGAGCTGGGGAGACGCAGCCACACGCAGCTCAGAGAGGAGTGGGGGGAGAGGGGACGAGCTGTCTGTACCTGCAGTTAAGAGCTGGATGGAGAGAAGCTGAGACACGCGTTGTTTGTTTTTAGCATTTTAGCTAGCTAGTATTGCACGCAGACTGGTGGAGGGGAGGTGCGCAGTTCGGTTTGGTCGTTTGAAGCGCTAGGTTGTTGAGGGGTCGGGGCGCCCTGACGTATTGCGTCATGAAATTAGCATATCATGATATAACTTTTTTTCCCAGGCAAGCTTTTTTTTACCAGTATTACCGGGAACGATATGATATGGCCCAGCCCCAGTCTCATTTATACTGTATACCTCAAGTGTCAGTGTTTACTCTGAGGTGTCAATATTGCTCGCACACAGGAAGAGTAAAGACCGTGTGTGCAACAGAATTGACTTAATTATAGATTTTTTTACTTTGAAAATCTATAAATAGCAATGCTATTTCCTTTTAAAGAAAAATATTGTTTGACCTGATAAAGACAACACTAAATTGTTTATAGTTGGCCGTAGATGCAACAAAAATTGCATATCGCTTCCCCCAATGAGACCCTGTGTTATTGCCCCCAGTCAGTTCTAGCTTTTTACAGGATATGCACAGAGCATTTTATGATTGGTCAGAACATTGTGGCCATGTTTGTTTATGAAAAGTGGCTGCAGTATGTTGCTCTCTGAGAGCAGCCTCTGCTGAGGAGCTACTACAGTACTGTTAAAAAAATATAGCCATTATTACCACTGTTCCAGCAAAAATGTTAAATCTTACAAAGATAGTTTTAAAAAACTCAACGAAGGAGATTGGACCATTTTTGTGCACAGAGTCAACAGCGTGGAGACACAGGCAGCTCTATGGTTGTGCTGACTAAGAGCGTGCTCTTCCCACATGTAGCCGTGGCGACGATGACGAGGAGGTGCACCTTGGCCGGGTAGCGTAGGGGTACGTTCCGACACAGTCTGTGGGAAGTGGTACCAGTCTGTTTGTGACAACTAGACAAAATAGTTCTTCTCCTCGGTTAGCAACAGAAATGCCAGATTTCTGAACTCCTCCATTGTCAGCTGATAACAAACATCCACTCTGATAACGGTACTGTCTATGAGGATTGTTCTCGTGAGTGGCATGTGCTGCTTATGGGAAGACAGCGAGAGGACTTTATCAGAAGTTCTCTCTGGCTGTTTCTCTTTAAAAATGAAGAGTCACTGTGAAAAAGGCTCAAATCAGATCTGTGATGTCTTGAAGTCATGTGAAGTATAACCAGGCCTTAAGCCGTGAACTTTGAACTCCCGATCAGAACTCAAGTTCAACAGGGTCACAGAGTTCAAACAAACAGGCAGCTCAGGTTTCCCTATAATACAACGCTTGCTCTGCAGTCAACACCCACATTCATTTACCCTGGTAGGTGCAGACACACTTAAAGCTGCCTGACGTGTTGAGTCTGGCCTGTCTTCTGCCACTCAGACCCGCCTCTTTCTGTGTGTGTGTGTGTGGTCATTACCAGTTTGAGGACAATGTGTGTCCAGATAGAACCATAAAACCCCGTCCCTCCTGTCTGCCTCTAACAACCTCTCTGTCTCACATTTTCCCCTCCCCACTTCTTTCTCTGCAGAAGAAATACAGAGCAGCGAAAGAGGCGTATGAAAATCTGTTGCAGACTGAAAATCTTCCAGCACAGGTGAAGGCAACCACACTGCAACAACTTGGTAAGCGCCTCTTGCTTTTAAAACAAAAGGTTACTTGTTGAAATATGGCTAAAATACACCTCAACATTTCCCCCTGTACAAACGGCTTTGTGTGGCAGTACAGTGTTCATGTCGTATGCATCATTGCAGTTTGGATTGAGCTGCTTGATATGCTTTGTTCCCTGCCGGTTACTCTAATGTGTTGGCCAGTTTTCTGCAAAGGTTTTGGTTGAGCACATGCACTGAAATGTTCTCTTGTTCCCCACATTGAGAAAACAATTTCTCAGTATTTATCTGAAATATACCTGCACATTTTTGATTTTGAATAATTTTTAAGTTATTGTTTTGCTCTTAAATGTAAACTCTAAGAATGCAGGAAGCACAATAACACTAAACATTAGTTTTCTTGAACAAAAAGCTTGACTTGTTCACTAGAAATGGGATTCAATGTCTAATTGAATGATGATCGTTTTTTTTCTAAGAAGTAGAACGTTTGGAAAAAGAATCACAAGTTTAGTCTAGTTGTATCTTTCTAATTCATTCGTTTGTAATATCAGTTAAAGTTTAGTCACTTGTTCAGTTAGTTTTTTCCCGTTAGGAGTTTGATGTCAAAACTATTCTCTTGTTAGGGTCTGTTTCAGGGCTTCGAGTTATAATATAACTTCATCTAATCATTTACTAAAGAAGAATGCTTTGTATTTTTAGATCAAAGCATTTGCTTGTTTACCCTAGCAGGAGTTAAAATGATTGTATAACTTAATCAGTATCAAGTTGCCCAACACACAGACCGAACATATGCTTTGAGTGAATGGATTATGTTTTAGAGAGACATTTCTTGGACACTTCACTGTCTGTGCAGTATCAGAAGTGTAATTCTCGAGTATAAAATCACAACACTTTAATTATGAGGTGTTCTATAAGTAAAATAACGAGAACGATACAACATCCATCCATCCATCCATCCATCTTCTTCCGCTTATCCGGGGTCGGGTCGCGGGGGTAGCAGCCTAAGTAGGGAGGCCCAGACTTCCCTCTCCCCAGCCACTTGGAGCAGTTCCTCCAGGGGAATCCCAAGGCGTTCCCAGGCCAGCCGAGAAACATAGTCCCTCCAGCGCGTCCTGGGTCTTCCTCTGGGTCTCCTCCCGGTGGGACGTGCCCGGAACACCTCACCAGGGAGGCGTCCAGGAGGCATCCTAACCAGATGCCCGAGCCACCTCAACTGGCTCCTCTCGATGTGGAGAAGCAGCGGCTCTACTCCGAGTCCCTCCCGGATGACTGAGCTTCTCACCCTATCTCTAAGGGAGAGTCCAGCCACCCTGCGGAGAAAACTCATTTCAGCCGCTTGTATCCGAGATCTTGTTCTTTCGGTCATAACCCAAAGCTCATGACCATAGATGAGGGTGGGAACGTAGATCGATCGGTAAATTGAGAGCTTTGCCTTTTGACTCAGCTCTCTCTTCACCACGACAGACCGGTACAGCGCCCGCTTCACTGCGGACGCTGCACCTATCCGCCTATCGATCTCACGCTCCAGTTTTCCCTCATTCGTGAACAAGATCCCGAGATACTTAAACTCCTCCACTTGGGGCAGGACCTCCTCCCCGACCCGGAGAGGGCATGCTACCCTTTTCCGGCTCAAGACCATGGCCTCGGATTTGGAGGAACTGATCCTCATCCCGGCCGCATCACACTCGGCTGCAAACCGCTCCAGTGAAAGTTGTAAATCACGAACTGATGAAGCCAGTAGGACCACATCATCTGCAAAAAACAGAGAAGCGATTCTAAGGTCACCAAAACGGATCCTCTCAACACCTTGGCTGCGCCTAGAAATTCTGTCCATAAAAGTTATGAACAGAATCGGTGACAAAGGGCAACCTTGGCGGAGTCCAACTCTCACCGGAAACGAGCCTGACTTACTGCCGGCAATGCGGACCAAGCTCTGACACCGGTCGTACAGGGACCTAACAGCCCTTATCAAAGGGCCTGGTACCCCATACTCCCGGAGTACCCCCCACAGAACCCCCCGAGGGACGCGGTCGAATGCCTTCTCCAAGTCCACAAAACACATGTAAACTGGTTGGGCAAACTCCCACGCACCCTCCAGGACCCTGCTGAGGGTGTAGAGCTGGTCCAGTGTTCCACGACCAGGACGAAAACCACACTGCTCCTCCTGAATCCGAGGTTCGACTATCCGACGGACCCTCCTCTCCAGAACCCCTGAATAGACCTTACCAGGGAGGCTTAAGAGTGTGATCCCCCTATAGTTGGAACACACCCTACGGTCCCCCTTTTTAAATAGGGGAACCACCACCCCAGTCTGCCAATCCAAGGGAACTGCCCCCGATGTCCACGCGATATTGCAGAGTCGCGTAAGCCAACACAACCCTACAACATCCAGAGCCCTAAGGAACTCCGGGCGAATCTCATCCACCCCCGGAGCCTTGCCACCGCGGAGCTTTTTAACCACCTCGGCGACCTCAGCACCAGAGATCGGAGAACCCGACCCAAAGTCCCCAGGCTCTGCTTCCTCAGTGGAAGACGTGCCAGTAGGATTGAGGAGGTCTTCGAAGTATTCCGCCCACCGACTCACAACATCCCGAGTTGAGGTCAGTAGCACGCCACCTCCACCATAAATGGTGTTGGTCTCGTACCTCTTTCCCCCCCTGAGACGCCGGATGGTGGACCAGAATCGCCTCGAAGCCGTACGGAAGTCATTCTCCATGGCCTCTCCGAACTCCTCCCACGCCCGAGTTTTTGCCTCAGCAACCACCCGAGCCGCATGCCGCTTGGACTGCCGGTACCTATCAGCTGCTTCCGGGGTCCCACAAGCCAAAAAGGCCCAATAGGACTCCTTCTTCAGCCTGACAGCATCCCTCACTGCCGGTGTCCACCACCGGGTTCGAGGGTTGCCACCTCGACAGGCACCAACAACCTTGCGGCCACAGCTCCGATAAGCTGCCTCGACAATAGAGGCGCGGAACACGGCCCACTCGGACTCCATGTCCCCCGCCTCCCTCGGAACGTGTTCAAAGCTCTCCCGGAGGTGGGAGTTAAAGCTCCGTCTTACGGGAGACTCTGCCAGACGTTCCCAGCAGACCCTCACGATACGTTTGGGTCTGCCAGGTCTGACCGGCATCCTCCCCCACCATCGGAGCCAACTCACCACCAGGTAGTGGTCAGTAGACAGCTCCGCCCCTCTCCTCACCCGAGTGTCCAAGACATGCGGCCGCAGATCAGATGAGACGACAACAAAGTCGATCATCGAACTGCGACCTAGGGTGTCCTGGTGCCAAGAGCACATATGGACACCCTTATGCTTAAACATGGTGTTCGTTATGGACAATCCATGACGAGCACAGAAGTCCAATAACAGAACACCACTCTGGTTCAGATCAGGGGGGCCGTTCCTCCCAACCACACCCCTCCAGGTCTCACTGTCATTGCCCACGTGAGCGTTGAAGTCCCCCAGTAGAACAAGGGAGTCCCCAGGAGGCGCACTCTCCAATACCCCCTCCAAGGACTCCAAAAAGGGTGGGTAGTCTGAGCTGCCGTTTGGTGCATAGGCACAAACAACAGTCAGAGCCCGTCCCCCCACACGTAGGCGAAGGGAGGCTACCCTCTCGTTCACCGGGGTGAACCCCAACGTACAGGCACCAAGATGGGGGGCAACCAGTATGCCCACTCCTGCTCGGCGCCTCTCACCAGGGGCAACTCCAGAGTGGAAGAGTGTCCAACCCCTCTCAAGGAAACTGGTTCCAGAGCCAGAGCCATGCGTTGAGGTGAGTCCGACTATTTCTAGTCGGAACCTCTCAACCTCACACACTAGCTCAGGCTCCTTCCCCACCAGAGAGGTGACATTCCATGTCCCAATGGCCAGCTTCTGTAGCCGAGGATCAGACCGCCAGGGTCCCCGCCCTCGGCCGCCACCCATCTCACATTGCACCCGACCCCTTTGGCCCCTCCCACAGGTGGTGAGCCCATGGGAAGGGGGACCCACGTCTCCTCTTCGGGCTGTGCCCGGCCGGGCTCCATGGGTAAAAGCCCGGCCACCAGGCGCTCGCCAGCGTGCCCCACCTCCGGGCCTGGCTCCAGAGTGGGGCCCCGGTGACCCGCGTCCGGGCGAGGGAAAACTTAGTCCATTAATTGTACTCATCATAGGGGTTTTTGGGCTGCACTTTGTCTGATCCCTCACCTAGGACCTGTCTGCCTTGGGTGACCCTTCTAGGGGCATGAAGCCCCTGACAGCATAGCTCCTAGGATCATTGAGACACTCAAACCCCTCCACCACGGTAAGGTGGCAGCCCAGGGAGGGGAACGATACAACATAATGTATTTATCTTATGTAACTTTTCTATTTTATTAATTCATGACGAATCAAATGGTTTTCAACAGACCAAAAACATGCATGATAGTTTAACCGATAACTCTTACCTGTCACCAAGTCTTGGTGAGAGCATGAACAGTTGTCTCTTTCATTTGTTTCTGTTTGATGTGCAACCTGCCCATGGTGCACCCCCCCGCCTCTCGCACTGGAGATGACCAGCTCCCCTGCCACCCTGCATGGAAAAGTGGATGGATGGCTAAATCAGAGTTGTCATGTTGCTAGAGCTTTTTTTTTTTTTTTCATACAATTTTCAGTATACCTGTAGTTGTTATAGTTGTTGTAATTTCTTTGGGAAAATGAGCAGAGAACACAAAGTTAACAGCAGAAATAATTCCAAAATACAAGCATAGAGAGAGAGTTAAGACTTTCAAGTGAGGAAATGTGGACAGTGTCATCCAGCAGTCTAAATGTAAAGCAGCATGACAGAAGGCATTGCTCAGGATAACACTTGGCTCGTTTCTTATTTATGAAAATTATGAAACCCACTGTTTATTATCCCCAAGGGGCAATTTGTTTCAGTCAGTAGGCACACACCACATCCATACTAGACAAGACATTGAGACATTAAAATTTTTAAAATAACAGTAAAGAAATCATCACTGTTCATTGAGAAGCCTTATCATTACAGGGATACATGAGTTTTTCAGTCTGTTCATTCTACATCTGGGAAGCAGATACCTGCGTCCAGACGGAAGCAACCTAAACTAAATAAAATAAATAGATGTCACATTTTTGTCATCTGTGTATGTTCCCATACTTGACAGACGAAATTGGTCTCTGCATTTAACCCAACCACCACCAGGTGGTGCAGTGAGCAGCCGTAGTCAGCGCCCGGGGAGCTGGAGAATTAGGTGTGCACTCATAGACACCCCAAGGTGTGTAGTGGCCAGGGCGCGAACCCGCGTCCTTTGGGTCCCAAGTCGGAAGCCCTGCTACTACACCATCTTGGCTCCTCATCATGGAGTGGATGATCAGGATCTGCCAGAATCTGCTTGGCCTTGTTCACTGACCTCGTCTTGTAGGTCAGTGAGTTTCTGTAGGGCTATGTCAGCAGTTTTGTTGCACATTGTGACAATCCCAGAGAGTTTGTTCCTGTTTTTGCGAGTCAAAGTCCAAACCAACAGACGAAGGTGAAAGTTAACAGAGACGCAATAAAACATGAATAAAACCTTCTCATAAAAGTAGAATTAACATTAAAACCATAGAGCTTCTGATAAAATACATTCTGTGGTGAACCTTTTTGCAAAGTGAATTCACATGTGGGTCAAAGGTCAGTCTGTCATTAAACAGTTCCCAGATATTTATATCAAAGTCAGAACTGCAATATGTACAGGACATACACAGGGCCGAAATTGCGTTTCTCTCAGTCCCTCGGTGCAACAGTAACCATCTAAACACTAAAACATTTAATAAACATAAGCATAAAATAGTAAAAAAAGTGTAACACTGTCCTGAGTTTTTTCATAATAGTATAAAAGTATGAAAATTTACACCAACACTGAAACACCAAACACCCCTAAAACACCAAACACCCAATGAACATAAGCATAAAATGAAATAATAAAAGTGTAATACTGTCCTGAGTTTTTGCATAGTAGTATAAAAAGTATAAAACGTATATCTATAAAATAAACTGAAGTTTCTAGCGTTGACATTTGCAAAGAGTGGCACAGCAGCATATGAGTTAATGTACACAGTACATGTATATGTATGAGGTAGTTGATGTTGGTATATAGGCAAAGTGGCATATGAAGTAAGGCACATAAGGCACATTTGGCATCCTTAGATAAGGCTAGTCAGAGAATGCTGTATATGTATCTGCAGTAGTGTAGATAAAAGTAGTGTAAATGTAAACAGTAATAATAAATGTAAAGCAGTAGTAATAAATGTAAACAGTATTAATAAATGTAAACAGTGAATGTAAACAGTAGTATGACTATAGGCAGTAATGTAATACAAACATTAGTGCAAATATAAGAAGTAGTGCAAACTGAATGAGCACATGACCGAGAGTTTAGTGAATAACCCGTTTGATGACACAGAGTCCAGTGTTAAAATCTTTGTGTTGAGTGATAATGTGTGAGAAAGTTTTTTGTGTTAAGGCAGTTCAAATGGGAGGGGAGGCAGAGCAGGCAGAGTGTTTAGCATTCTGACTGCCTGATGAACAGAGCTGTCTCTCAGTCTGCTGGTTCGAGCCTGGAGACTCCTCAGTCTCCTCCCTGATGGCAGCAGTCTAAAGCGGCTGTGTAGTGGGTGTGTGGGATCACCTGCCATGCAGTGGGCTTTCCGAGTGAGGCGTTTGCTGTGTAAGTCCTGCAGTGAGGGCAAGGAGGTGCCGACGATCTTCTCAGCTGCTTTCACGATGCGCTGGAGGCTCTTGCGGCAGGATGCAGTGCATGCACCAAACCACACCGTGATGCAGCTTGTCAGGACACTTTCTATGGCTCCCCTGTAGAAGGTGCACATGATGGAGGTTGAAGCTCCAGCCCTTTTCAGCTTGCGGAGAAAGTAGAGGCGCTGGTGAGCCTTCTTGGCCAGTGCTGCAGTGTTCCTGCTCCAGGACAGGTCCTTTGAGACGTGCACTCCCAGGAACTTGGTGCTGTCCACTCTCTCCACTGCGGTGCTGTTGATGGTCAGAGGGGCATGTTGTGCATCCCTCTTCCTGAAGTCCACGACAATCTCCTTTGTCTTCTCCACGTTGAGAGTGAGATTGTTGTGTCCGCACCACAAGGCCAGGCGGCTCACCTCGTTCCTGTAGTCCGTCTCATCGTTGTTGCTGATGAGACCTACCACTGTTGTGTCGTCCGCAAACTTGATGAAGTGGTTGGAGCTGTACGATGGTGTGCAGTCGTGTGTTAGCAGGGTGAATAGAAGGGGGCTCAGCACACATCCTTGTGGGGCCCCTGTGTTCAATGTGATGGTGCTAGATGTGTTACTCCCGATCCGTACTGTCTGTGGTCTCCCGGTCAGGAAGTCTAGCAGCCAGTTACACATTGAGGTGTTCAGCCCCAGACTGTCCAGTTTATGGATGAGCTGTTGGGGGATGATGGTGTTGAATGCCGAGCTGAAGTCGATGAACAGCATTCTAACATAAGAGTCCTTCGTGTCCAGATGTGTGAGAGCTGTGTGGAGGGCAGAGGAGATGGCATCGTCGGTTGAGCGATTAGGTCGGTATGCAAATTGGAAGGGATCCAGGGAGGCAGGGAGGACAGATGTGATGCTTTTCATGACTAGCCGTTCAAAGCACTTCATCAGGATGGGGGTGAGTGCTACTGGGCGATAGTCATTGAGGCATGCGGGCGTTGCCTTCTTTGGGACAGGGATGATGGTGGTGGCTTTGAAACAGGTGGGGACGATGGCCTGGCTCAGTGAGATGTTAAAGATGTCCGTGAAGACCGCTGCGAGTTCCCCTGCACAGTCCTTCAGCACACGACCAGGTATGTTGTCAGGACCAGAGGCCTTCCGGGCATTAATCTTGATAAATGATCGCCTTACGCTGTCTGAGGACAGCGCCAGCACCTGGCCATCAGGAGAGGGGGGGAATTTATGTGCAGGTGTGCTGTTACTTGCCTCAAACCGAGCGAAGAACTCATTCAGTTCATTCAGCGTAGAGGTTGAGCTGTCACAGGTCTGGGGGGGGGTTTGTAGTCTGTGATGGTCTGTATTCCCTGCCACAGACTGCGTGTATCCTTGCTGTCCTTGAAACGGTGAGCTATTTTCCTGGAATACTGCTCCTTGGCCTCTCTGATGCCTTGATCCAGGTTCTTTCTGGCTGCCTTCAGGCCCACCTGATCTCCCGCTTTGAAGGCAGCATTCCTGGCTTTCAGGAGTCTGTGAACCTCAGCTGTCAGCCATGGCTTCTGATTAGCCCGAACAGTGATGGTTTTGAGGTTGGTAACATCATCAATGCACTTGGCGATGTATGAACATACAGTGTCTGAGTACTCCTGGAGACATGTGTTGTTGTTTGTGGTAGCAGCTTCTTTGAACATACCCCAAAATGTGGTGTCAAAACAGTCCTGGAGTGCCTCTGAAGAATATTGATGCACCACCTCAACAGCCTCACCATTAATGACCACAGGAGTGAAACTGATGAGTCTTCTATAATCAGTGACCACCTCCTTTGTCTTATGCCTCTTTTCCACCGCTCGGCTCGGGTTGGATCGGCTCAGGTCGGCTCAGTTCGGGTCGGGTCACATCTATGTTCTGTTTCCACAGCTTTTTTGTACCCCTTCTGTGGGCGGGGTCCAGAATCCTACTCGTCCAGAAACTGTTTTTTTTTTTAAACAACACAGTGTGATCACAACATGTTCATATACTAAATGTATCCTGTTGGAGTTATTTGAAATAAAATTCAATGTTTTATAGATGTGTCAAGCTACCACCATTAATTTTCTCCCTTCTACTTTGTATCACATATTATCAATTCTATCAAAAACCACATAACTGATATTTTTCAAAAAAATCTAGTGTGATCACAACATGTTCATATACGAAATGTATCCTGTTGGAGTTATTTGAAATAAAATTCAATGTTTTATAGACATAAAGACACCTCCATTAATTTTCTCCCTTCTACTTTGTATCACATATTATCAATTCTATCAAAAACCACATAACTGATATTTTTCAAAAAAATCTAGTGTGATCACAACATGTTCATATACGAAATGTATCCTGTTGGAGTTATTTGAAATAAAATTCAATGTTTTATAGACATAAAGACACCTCCATTAATTTTCTCCCTTCTACTTTGTATCACATATTATCAATTCTATCAAAAACCACATAGCTGATATTTTTCAAAAAAATCTAGTGTGATCACAACATGTTCATATACGAAATGTATCCTGTTGGAGTTATTTGAAATAAAATTCGAATTTTTATAATTTATTTTCGTTGTGCAAGCACAGGTTTTTGGAAAAAGTCAAAGCGAAACTACTTTAAATGCAGCATATTTGACCACTACGTGACAATATTAAAGCGTGGTTAAGCTCAGGAACCCTCGTACTATAAAGTCAGATATGAAATATATTTTATATCTGTTCATTGAGCTACATTTAAAGACATAAAGCCGCCCGCGCGCCGCGTGTTGCTCGTGGCGAAACTACTTTTTAAAATCGTGCAGTTTTGAGCAGTACGTGATTTTATTAAGGACACGTTCAGCTGAAGACCCATCTTTGCTATAAATTTAAAAAATAATAATTGTTTTTACCGTGTTTATCATGTAAGTCCTGCAGTGATCGCGTCCCTCTCTTCCGTGAAAACAGCTCGTGTCTCCTCCTCCCTCCTTCCGGAGCGGGTCAGCTCGCCTCAGTACCCCAATGAAACCAGCCCGAAAATCTCGAGAAATCTCGCGCGGCTCAGCACGGAATATCCGGTGGAAAAGGATGAAAGGGGGTCTCTGCGACGCACATATGACGTAACATCCGACCCGAGCCGACCGGTGGAAAAGGGGCATAACATTTAACTTTAAAAGAGGAGACAAACTCACACCATTCAGTGAAATCCCCAACCACAGGCACGGGGTCTGGGTTTTAAACCTAGTCTTAAGAATACACACAGTATCTGCCCCACACAGGTTAAAAGTTGAACAATACAAGGTTGTTTCAGTGCAAACATGAAAACCTTATGTCCATCTCTTCTGCCAGTGCATCGATATGTACTGTTGTCAGTTCAGTCAGAATTACAGCAGAATGTTAGCCTCTGTAAGCTGCTTCAAAGTGGTTTGATAACAAGAGGACAGACTTTAAAAAAAAGGATAAATTTATTAGATTTTTTAAAAACCTTTTGTTTACACAGTACAACCAAGATGGAGTAGGAGGACACAAGCAAGTCTAAAATTAAACAAATGGCTCAACAAAGTACTGTTATGATAATCAATTGGAGCATTATTGATAGGAAAATCAAGTGGTTTACAGAAATATGATTCTGTTAACTCTTTGGTCAAGATTGTAGTAGCTATCCATACAATGTAATAGGGCAGGGCGATATATCGATATTTTTAAAATATTGAGACAAATTTTTTTACGATACAAGTTGAGACTATCTCGATATAAACAATATAAGTTTTATACTTGAAAATTGACGGGGAAGCTGGGTAAGAATTATTATGTCAGAGTAATTAGTTTTAGGTGATAAATGTTGAACATCTCCATCATTACATCTCCAGAATAACAGCAGAATGTTAGCCTCTGTAAGCTGCTTCAAAGTGGTTTGATAACAAGAGGACAGACCTAAAAAAAAGGATAAATTCATTAGATTTTTTAAAAAACCTTTTGTTTACACAGTACAACCAAGATGGAGTAGGAGGACACAAGCAAGTCTAAAATTAAACAAATGGCTCAACAAAGTACTGTTATAATAATCAATTGGAGCATTATTGATAGGAAAATCAAGTGGTTTACAGAAATATGATTCTGTTAACTCTTTGGTCAAGATTGTAGTAGCTATCCAAATACAGGTAGTCCCCAACTTACGAGCGCTCTTACATACGAGGTCCCGGACTTACGAGCTGGCGAACGAGCAGTAAATTTGTAAAAAATACAGCACTTTTTTTGTGTTTTTAGATGAAAGTGTGTTAGCTAACCGTTTGGAAACACGTTTCTGAGCATGTTTATGAAGTAGTATGAATGTTTTTGATGAAAAACGAGTGTTCGTAGTAGCGCTAGCATAAATGTTCCAACTTACGAGCGAAAATCCGGACTTACGAGAACACGTGTTTCTTGTTCCGACGTACGAATTTCCGGTTTACGAGCAACTCATAAGTACGGAACTCGCTCGTAAGTCGGGGACTACCTGTATCCATACAATGTAATAGGGCAGGGCGATATATCGATATTTTTAAAATATCGAGACAAATTTTTTTGCGATACAAGTTGAGACTATCTCGATATAAACGATATAAGTTTTATACTTGAAAATCCTCCTTCTGCCATCTTTCTCCCACTCGCCCCCCTCTTTCTTACCCAGCCCCTCAGCGGCTCCCTCCTTCCTGCCTGCAGGAGGTGGAAGGAGACGTTTAGCACAACAAGTAAACACAGCAGATATGAAGAGTCGCTGCTGATGGAAAAAACAATGTCCTTTCTGAGCTAGTTTGAATTTAAATTGTTAGCTGAGGGGCAGAAAAAATATTTTTGTAGACGATGCTGAAAATAGTCCAGACGAAAGGTCGGAACTACGAATCTTTTTCACCATTTAAACAGCGGAGTGGAGCATGAACCGTGAAACGGCAGAACAGAGTGTTTTTACAGCCTCCTGCTTTCTTTTAAAAAAAAAACAGGTCCGAGTTCATATAGCCGTGCGTGCACCGCAGAGCTTTATGAGAGGAGCAGAGAGAGGTGGAGACATTAACAAATCAGCAGTTTATCATATCGCTAAAGATACGGTCCTTAGCGGCTAACAAGATGGCTAACGCTTTAGCAGTCTTCTTCCACAGCTGAGACTGACCGTGTCTTTAGTGATATGATGAACTGCTGATTTAATAATGTCACCACCTCTCTCTGCTCCTCTCATAAAGCTCAGCACGGCTAAATGAGCTCAGACCCGTGTTTTTTTTTTTTTAAGGAACCAGCAGGCTGTAAAAACACTCGGTTCACGTTTCTGAGTGGAGTCTCACTTTACTTCAGTTCACAAACACACTGACTAGAAAGCACCTTTCTGTCTTATCAAGACACTCAAAGCTCTTTACAACACAATCTGTGTCCTCATTTACACATTCATACAGCACTGTACTAGAACTGTACACAGAATAATCAGTACTTTATCACATTCATACACTGATGGGACACACATCAGAAGCAATGAGGGGTTCAGTGTTGCCCACTGCCCAGGAACACTTCAGCATGTGACTGCTGGTGGAATCAAACCCCCAGCTCTCCCATTGGAGGAGACTGCTCAAGCCTCTCAGCCACAGCTGCCCTCAGCTGAAGAGGATTATTATTTAATTTGTGTAAATAAACGTCTAAAAAATAATCAAGAATTATTATATAAATCGTTTATTTTTTAGACATTTATTTTGTAGAGTTACAGCTGTTCGTTAATAAATGTTGCTGTTTGACAACTGGGACAAAGCTTTGACTCAGAAATATATTTTTGTTATTCTTTTATGGAAAGAAAATTATATTGAGATATATATCTTATATCGTGATATATCATAAAAATATTGATATGAATTTTGGTCCATATCGCCCAGCCCTACGTAACTACAGGTGCAAGTCCTAAAATTAGAATATCCTGAAAACATTGATTTATTTCAGTAATTCCATTCAAAAAGTGAAATTTGTATATTATATTCATTCATTACACACAGACTGATATATTTCATTTCATATGTTTATTTCTTTTGATGTTGATGATTATAACTGACAACTAATGAAAACCTCAAATTCAGTATCTCAGAAATTACTAAAGACCAATAAAAAAAACTGGATTTTTTTTAATAGAAATGTTGGCCACGGGGGGCGGGGTTGCATAAATATGTCTGTCTTGTAAAAATATCATTTTATTGTCTGTGTAACAACTAGAAAATGTGCTTTTATTTATAATTATAATGTTTGAAATTTCATTAAATCCTGATTAACACCGAAGAACCCTCATTTTGGTTGGTTTAAGCATTTTCCATAATGTATTTATGTTAAAAACTAAAATCTGTACAGTAATGTCATTTTAAGAGTGCTTTGTTATGACGTCATACTGTGCGCCGTCTGGATCTCAGTTGGCAGTGCGGCTGCCTGAGAGGAGGCAGGCTGTTATCGTTGCTCTTGGTTAAGCATACGTTTATTAAATATATAACATGCCCGGTAAATGTACGCACATGCAGTTGTAAATGTTTAAATGTGTAAAAACACACAGAGGAGTCATTTTTCTGACAACATAAGAACATTATTCCCTAGTTTAGAATGGACAGTTTTTACTATTGGTGATTGTGAAAGTCAGAAATACCGTCAGGAGCAAGCAGTTGACATCAGAAAAGCCTTTGAAAAAGCAGGTAGTGATGTGCACAGAGTTACAGAAGCATCTTTTGAGTGTTCCATTTTAATCACTGAGGCTAAAAATCTGCACAATATTGGAGAAACCTTCTGAAACCACCTGCCTGAGTTGATGTGGAGCTCATGCAGTGGATAAAATGAGAACTGTCCTGCCTTCTAACACTGTCAGTCAGTTTCTTTATTCTCATTTATATTATTATTATTATTTATTGTCATATTGTCAAGGACATAATAGATAAAATAGATGAAAATGGCAAAAATCAGCTGCATGACAGGATCAGGAAGATATCTTGACATAACTATTTTTTTTAAAGACTGTTTTTAAAATTACTCTTAGTTTTTAAAGAAAAGTTATGAGTAATTCTCAAAACAGTGTTCTTGTTTCTGTTGTACAACTACCAGTTTATACCTTTTTACAAATAAAAGTTTGTAACTTTTTTTTCCATTATTTACACTACTATTACTTATCAAATTAATTATAATATTTACAACCTTTGATGAAGAGAGATGTAGAAATTAATCTGATTGAGTCTTTTGGGAGAGTGGAGTAGCAAGGGATTGGGGGGGTCCCAGATTGGCTAGGAAGTAAGAAGGGGGGGGTCTTTGAGAAAAAAAGGTTGGGAACCACTGCTCTAAAACTTCCTGGTAGATGGCTGCGTTGACCTTGGATCTCATTAATCACAGTGGACTAACACCAACAGATAACATGACACCCTAAATCATCACTGACTGTGGAAACCTGACACTGGACCTCAAGCAACATGGGTTCTGTGCCTCTTCTCTCTCCTTCCACACTCTGGGACCTTAATTTCCAAAGGAAATGCAAAGTTTTCTTTAATCACAGAACATAACTTTGAATCACTCAGCATCAGCCCAGTCCTTTTTGTCTTTAGCCCAGGTGAGATGCTTCTGACACTGCCTCTTGTTCAAGAGTGACTTTTCTCAAGGAATGCGACAGCTGAAACCCAAGTCTTGCTTATGTCTGTGCGTGGTGGTTCTTGACGCACTGACTCCAGCTGCAGTCCACTCTTGGTGAATCTCCCCCACATTTTAGAATGGGTTTTGTTTCACAATACTCCCCAGGATGCGGTTATCCTTATTGTTTGTGCACTTTTTTCCTACCACATTATTTCCTTTACCTTCGCATCTCTAATAATGTGCTTGGACACAGAGCTCTGTGAACCGCCAGCCTCTTTAGCAATGACCTTTTGTGTCTTACCATCCTTGTGCAAGGTGTCAATAATCGTCTTTTGGATAACTGTCAAGTCAGCAGTCTTCCCCATGATTGTGTAGCCTACAGAACTAGACTGAGAGACCATTTAAAGGTCTTTGCAGGTGTTTTGAGTTAATTAGCTGATTAGAGTGTGGCACCAGGTGTCTTCAATATTGAACTTTTTTACAATATTCTAATTTTCTGAGATATTGAACTTGGGGTGTTCATTAGTTGTCAGTTATCATTAACGTTAAAAAAATAAACATTTGAAATATATCAGTTTGTTTGTAATGAATGAATATAATATACTGTACAATTTTCACTTTTTGACTGGAATTACTGAAATAAATAATTTTTTTTCATGATATTCTAATTTTATGACCAGCACCTGTATAGTCATAAAAGGCTACAACAAAGGATGCCTGCCACAACTAGACCTTCCTTAAATTAAGAAGCCTTATGCCTTTAGCAGTAACAAATTAATAAAGTTTGAGACGATGCAGATGTTTTAATTTTTCTTTCTTCCATTCCGTCGACATCTACCTCATATTTGCTCATCAAGCACTATCGACCATTCCCAGCTTCCCTGCTGTGGTTGTCTTGGCAACATGAGAAGTTTACCTCGGGTGTATGGAAGGAGGGCTGAGGGTGGTCTACCAGAGCTTTTGACTCTCTCCCAGAGCGGCTGTGTTTGTTCTGTTTGGTAGGAGTTTGGTTTTGTGTGCCTGCTCTAGTGGAAGTGGTTGAAAGGCACATAGGAGGTGTTAAGACGGCTTTATTTGAAGTGTATGTGTGTGTGTGTTTGTGTGTGTGTGTGTGTGTGTGCGTGTGTATGAGAGAGAGTGTACCACCTGCTTCACTTTGTCTGCTTTTTTCCACCATTACTGTTTGTTTGAATCTTTTTTGCCCTGCGTGTATTCAGCTCTCACCTACATTACAGACTCGAGTTTATTAGTTGAATGTTGAGGAATATCCTTTGATCTTGTGCGATGCGTTTCAGGCTGGATGCATCACACAGTGGAGCAGCTCGGGGATAAAGATGCCAAGGACAGCTATGCCATCCAATGTCTGCAGAAGTCACTAGAAGCAGATCCAAACTCTGGCCAATCCTGGTACCTTCTTGGCAGGTACGTCAAAGACATTTTAGTGTGTGTATTTTTTAGGGTTTTACAAGATCCTTTGTACAATCTCAGTTCTAAAAACTTGGGCTGCTATGCAAAATCAAAATGGAATGATTTGCAGATTTCATAAACCCATATTTTATTCATGGTGGGACACAATAAACATATCAAATGTTTAAACTAAGACAATGTACTGTTTTTGAGCAAAAAACATAATTTTAAATTTTATGGCAGCAGCACATCTTCAACAAGTTGGGATGGGGGTGACTAAAGGCTAAAATTCAGTGGTATGATGAGAAACGGCTGGTAAAACTCAAAGCTCATTTAAAATTAATTGAGGCAAAGTGAAAAACTGCTCTGTGGTCAGGTGTATCAAAATTTGAAATTATTTTAGGTAGAGCTGGACAATATCTCAACATTTTTAAAATATCGAGAATTTTTTTTTTGCGATAGAAGTTGAGACTATCTTGATATAAACGATATAGTTTTATACTTTGAAATCCTGCTGTCTTCTTTCTCCCATGCCTTCTACCTCCTCAAACTAGGGCTTTAACAGACTACTCGAGTAATCGACACATTGAATACTTGGACCTCTATAGTCGAGTATTAAAGTGAGACTAAACCCAGGTTGAGACGGTAACTCCTCCTTCCAAAATCTCCCTGAAAATGGGCGTGTCGAGAGACAAGGAAGGGTGGAGGTAGAGTTGTGCTTTTGTTCACGCCTCCACCTGCAACAACCTAAAACAAATTAAACCTCTAGCCAACAACATACACCAAGCAACAACAAAGAATAAACATGTAGATGTAGTCAAAGTCAAAGTCAACTTTATTGTCAGATCTGCAATATGTACTGTACAGGACATACACAGGACCGAAATTGCGTTTCTCTCAGTCCCTCGGTGCAACAGTAAACATCTAAACATTGAAACACTGAAACATATAATAATAGACATAAGCATAAAATAGTAAAACTAACACTGTCCTGAGTTTTTTGCATAGTGGTATAAGAGTATGAAAATTTACACCAACTCTAAAACTAAAACATTAAACATTTAATGAACATAATACTGTCCTGAGTTTTTGCATACTAGTATAAAAGTATATTCCACCCATTCCATCCAAAACCAAAGGCCTAAAAAAATGAAAATGAAAATAAAACCGCTTGTCAGGAGTGAAATGCAGCATTTCCATATAAGGTATGCACTTCTCATCTCTGCAGGGGATTGGCTCTGCTTGAACCACCTGTGTGACATCACACATGAGCAGACATGTCACACATGAGCGTTTGCACAAATAAGAAAATTAAGGTGTAATCCACCAGTTCAACCCATAGAACTACCGTAAACACATTTTTAGACCAAATATTGCCAATTTACACAGATATGCACAATTATGTGAGAATAAACACAGCCATAGTGCTAGATAACATTTTAAACACATTCTAGGGAGTTTATCAGCTAAAAAAAGTTAATTTTGGGTTTAGTCGCACTTTAATAATGATAATAATAATAATAATAATAATAATAATAATAATAATAATAATAATAATAATAATAATAATAATGAATTCAATTTATAACGCACTTTTCATTAGTGAAAATCTCAAAGTGCTACACACATTCATACACCGGTAGCGGCAGACTACCATGCAAGGTGCTTTCCAGTCCTACCGGGAGCAACTTGGGGTTAAGTGTCTTGCCCAAGGACACAACGACACATGGTGTGGGGAACTGGGATTCGAACCGCCAACCTTCTGGGATTCGAACCGCCAACCTTCCGATCGGAGGAAGACTGCCATTACCACTACGCCACGGCCGAGTATTCATAGTGATGTCATCACGTTGCAGTTACACAACAGAAAATGAATCAACTTCCTGTTTGGAGCGCGTTGCAAACCGGTGTTGCACCATATTCTGTGACCACCGTATATTGTAACCGTAGGTGGCGGTGTTGCATGAACTGTTGCAGGTCACAGAATGTGGTGTAACACCGGGTCCAATCGACCGAACCAGAACCAGCTTCCTCTGACCTTGTTTCACAAATAAAAGGCAAAAAAAGATTAATCTCTGAACCTATAAAAACCTATTAACATATTAATCTCTAAAACTAAACCTAATGCGCAGCACCACAGGCGGTGGTGCGGGGTGGTCAACCGCCCCACTGTTTTTAGTTTCGTTTTTGACGTGCCGCACATTTTTTTCACTTTTGCAGCTTAACAATACTGTAATAACTAACAGTTTGGGGTTTCCTGTGACTTATGTGCTGTAAGATAAATGGTAGGAGCCTAATATATGCTCCCAATGTTTTGTTGGTCTTTTTTTGTAAATAAAAAATTCCTCTTCTTTTTTTTTTTTGCGGTTTTAATTAGTTAATTCTTTTTTGCATCTTGAGATCCTCTGACATCATCAACTACTCGAGCTCTACTCTAATATTATTATGTTAATGTCGAGTTTAAAAATGATGTACCGGTACTCGTTCAACCCCTACCTCAAACACACACAGCCCTCAGCCACGCTCCCCCTCCCCTTCCTGCTTCTTCAGGAGGCGGGGGCAGAAGGAGAGGTTTAATAAACAGAGGAGCTGTGTGTGTGTGAAGCTCCCAGCTCAGACAGAATAAACCACGGTTCAGCGTTCATTTAGCCGTGCTGTGTGCCTTTTAGAAGAACAGAGAGGAAGCGCAACATTAATGTCAACAGTTTATCATATCGCTAAAGATACGGTCCTTAGCGGCTACCAAGACCTGCCTCCTGATGCTACAGGGGAGCATAGTGCCTATGATAAGAGTACAGTATCTGGAAATGCACCAACAAAAATATATGCAGTTTTTTTTTTTACATGTGCTCTGACCCAAACTACCGGTACACCTTTTTTTTTTAATGATGACCTAGCCTGGCCCTCGCCTTCCTGCACAGCTCCGCTCAATTCTCATTTCCCTTCACTGCACAGTCTGGGACTTTACCCGCCCACAAGGATTTGTCCAGTAGATTTTTGTTCGGACCAATCAGAGAACAGAAGGGGCGGAGTTTTGGACCCTAACCCACGCCCCCACCTGTCCCAGCGCGCAGAGCCCTATAAAAGGCTCTGCCAGCGCTCAGTCAGCGAGCAGCGGCATGTTCTCATTCAAAAGATGCAAAGCGATGCAGATATGTGACACAAATTTATTAATTTCCCCTTCTTAATCCCTTATCTGGAGTTTTCTTTTGGTTTTTGGGCCAAAAGTCAAGTTATCGCTCCCTTCTCCCTCCTCCTCCTCAGTGTTGCCAGGTGTACGATAATTATCGTATTTGTACGATAATTTTGACCTCTGTACGATGTACGATCAATAATCCCGAAAAAGGCCAAAAATACGATAATTTGACCGTTCCTTGAATGTGTAGTTGTGATCGGTTTCCATCAGCCTGCCGCAACTGTCTGTCTGAGTTTTTTTGTGAACCCTGAATGCATCTTGAAATTCCAGCCAATCGTGCTTTTCTAAATGTGACCTAAGAGTGACGTGCATGCGTTTGCCTCAGAACAAGGGCCATGATTGGCTGAATAGCCCGCTGCGCCCGCCCCATGAGTTAGAAAATAAGAAAAAGCAGAGCCGTGTCTCGTGTGACACCGGTCTGGAAGAAGAAGTGATGAAAATGAGAGAACATTTATATAAAGTTAAATGTTAAATGATAATTAAGAAATATATTAAGAAAATATGGCAGGAAACCTGGGACATTACTGATACAGGAAGACATTTACACAACAAAAAAGGTAGGATATACAAGGAAAGCAGGAAGAAACAGGAACTTACTCGCATTAGAATAGGACACACAGACCTTAATAAATCTCTTAAAATAATTGGAAAGCATGCAACAGGACTTTTTTGTGACATGTGCACCAGCAATCTCCCTGAAACGGTTCAACATGTCTTTATGGGATGTCCAGGGTATGAAACAGAAAGAATGCATTAACAAAAATAAATAAATAAAATTAATATTAAATTTACAATTAGGGATGTTTTTAGTAGTGATATCAGTAAAGCTAAAGATCAAGTTATTATTTCCTTGAAAATACAAACTTAATAGACAGAATTTAGTTGAGTTATTAAATTAAAACCGCCATGAAACAAAACAAGAAGCGCGGGGGGGCGGGCTCATTAGTTGCCACCAGACATTAATACGTATTATTGTCTATGGTTCCCACCCGTACTGACGCCACAACGCTGTGAGTGCCTGTTAGACGCAATTCAACAACAGAGTGACTATAGTGCATACTTGTTATTTTGGTTTTGACGGGTGTACGATAATTTTCCTCAAAATACGATAATTTTAGGGCTCTAGTACGATAATCCTACATTTCTCACCTGGCAACACTGCTCCTCCTCCTCCTCTCCGCTGAGTGCCACCTGTCCCGGCGTGCAGCCGCGTTCTCATGCAAAGCGATGCAGATATGTGACACAAATTTATTAATTTCCCCTTCTTAATCCCTTATCTGGAGTTTTCTTTTGGTTTTTTCCCCCAAAAGTTAAGTAATCGCTCCTTCTCCTCCACCCTCCTGCTGAGTAAAATGAGAGAGACAGCAGGCTCAATTCGTTGCTGTAAAATGAACACGGAAATGCCTCAGGTTGTCACGAGAAATAAACTCGGGTTTTAGTTGCTGAGCGAGTCCCATCAGATTTTCTGGTGTTTTGGTGAGCTGGACCAGCGATCCATGGTTTGATTTTATTGTATTAAAACGTTTTATAACATATGATATAAACACAGAATTTGCGCAGCAAGAGAAACGCTGCAGAGGGGGCGGAGCAGTTGTCAGTCAAGTTCAGCTGCTGAACTTCAGCAGAGGGGGGTGGCTGAGGGGAGGGAGCAGAATGGTTTCCCTGTTCAAATTATCCAATGGTTTTGTTCCTAATCAGAGGCCAACGCCTCCAGCAAGAAACGGTTTTCAATGGGAAAATTCCAGACCCTTGTGTGAAGCGAAGTGAAGCACAGGGTATGGTTTCAACCAGGCTAATGATGACCTTGCATATATCAGTAAAACATTGCTAAACCTCACACTGCATCCATTACAAAAGCATAGCTTTGTAGTAGAACAGTCCTAGTGCTGAACTGGACTGAATGTAATTGATACATCTCATCAACTGAAAACATGTTAGATTGTTTTTGATCATACAACTAAAAATCCAGCAAAGATGACCCAGTGTTGTTAAACAGAATAAGTTAAAGATGGGGCAGAGACGACAAATAACTTTGTTGCATTTTTTACTTCCAGATTTACTGCAATTCACTTTCATTCTTTGTAATGTCTGGTCTGGTTTACAACAGTAACAATGCACGATGGTGTTCTGCTGAAATGCTTATTATCTGTGATTAAAACTTCAGAGAGCTGCAGTAGTTCTGTTGATGTAGTGATGACTGGAAGAAGGACTAAGCTGTTTTATTTTGGGAACTGCCTGGATCCTCCTCTTCAGCTCAACTGGGCGTGTGTGAAAAATAGTTTAATTCAGTTTTACAACCAGCTGGACTAAAACATGAAATATTGTAAAACATTGTATTTATTAAATACATAAATCTATAAAAATCTGTGTAAATTGATTTTCTTTCACTCAAAACAAGTTGACGCATGAAAGTAGTAAAAAATTTGGCCTAAAATTATTGTTTGTTAGCTTCACAACAATAACAAAAAGCCCAGAAGTGATCAAAACGTGAAACATTTTTTAAATTAAATCTCATCTCCAGGTGCTATTCCAGTATTGGAAAGGTGCAGGATGCCTTCATCTCTTATCGCCAGTCCATTGATAAGTCTGAGGCCAGTGCTGACACTTGGTGCTCCATAGGGTAAGAGCATTATTTATTGTTGAAGAGAGAACAATTAGAAATGAAGGTTAACATATTTTAAATGGGAGGGAGAGTAAACTGGACAAGATATTTCCTTCCTCATCCTGCAGGGTACTTTACCAGCAGCAGAACCAGCCTATGGATGCTCTGCAGGCCTACATATGCGCCGTCCAGCTGGACCATAGCCACGCCGCCGCCTGGATGGACCTGGGTACTCTGTATGAGTCATGCGGTCAGCTGCATGATGCTTTGAAGTGCTACATTAATGCAACATGCAGCAAGGCGTGCCTCAACACTGCTGCCCTCACTCAGCGCATCAAACTCCTGCAGGTGGGTTGCCCATCAAACCCCTCAGATGCTGTGTGGCATTTTATTGGGTGTGCTTTAGGTGTTGTGTTGACTGCCAAGACTTGCCAAAGCATTCAGCTTTTGGAAATGCATACAGTATTGTGCTTTTGTGATTTTAAGTTGTGACCACAGAGATATGAATTACTATTCATATTGGTGTGTTCTTATGCCCTCAGTTGATTTTAAAGCATACATTCATGACATTGATCATTTTCGTTTGATTCTGTGCACAGTTACACCAACTACAGTATAGAAGTGGACTTTGTAGTGCCTCTTGTTCAACCAAAGATCAGCACTAAAGTTTGTGTTTCACACAATTTCTCCTAGGCTCAGTTGTGTAACCTACACCCAGGTAGTCTGCAGAATAAGAGTAAAATGCTTCCTTGTATTGAGGAGGCGTGGAGCCTTCCCATCCCTGCAGAGCTCACATCCAGGCAGGGGGCCTTGAACACTGCACAGGCGCAGCAGGTGAGACCCACGGCTTGTACAGCCAGCCAATTCTGACTTTTAGACCAAAAGAGAAAATGGACCAGTCGGGTGGAACTGGAGGAAACCCATATTGTAATATTTCTAGTGGCCAGACAGTACCGGTAGTTGTCTTTTACTTTTACTCTTTTTTAGTTTAAACTTGTCAAAATAAAATAACAGTTACACGAGAACTTATTTTCTGCTCATACTTGCAAAAAATTTAGCAAAGATGTCCAAGTATTGCACATTTGTTAAAATGTTTTGGCAAGCTTCAAAGATGAAACTGCACGCCTAAAGTGAATATAGTTCATTCAACCTTTATTTAAACGGGTTAATCCCATTGAGCCTCAGGGACTCATTTACAAGAGAGACCTGCTTTTAACAAAGAATGATGACAACAATGGACAATCATAAAATAATAGAAATACTGTAGTTAGGTTGTAAAGTGATGAACAATACTAAAAACATGTTTAGTAGCCTGAATCATTTTGATTTTTTGTCACATAAAAATAGTTTCCTGTAATTTTACATTTGGAAAATGGCCTTTAAGGTTGTAAAGGTGGCATGTCACTGGGTTGTGACTAATAAAAAACTAATTCCTTCATATTTTTGTAAGAAAATAGGCAAACGTTTGCTTCCGTCTTGCTGAATTAGCGAGCTGCATTGTGAGCTGACAGTTTTTGAAAATCATTACATATCGTCTTTATGGCTTTTGAAACTGTATTTTAGACTCTGTACATTATTTTCTTGTTCGCCTTCCCTGACATTACACCCACCATAGCAACTGCCCCATGTTTATGATGCAAAGTGTACACTTTTGAAATGAAGCTAGGCAGAGAAGGACCAGTTTTTCTAATAATTGTCATGAGTGTGGCTTTTCGATCTGGATGTGTATTCTGTGATTGGACTGCTCCCATGCAGGTAGCAAAATACAACTCTAGCCTTCTGAGACACCTGTCACCCTGTTACTGCTAGCATCACTCAGCCCTCTGTGAATAGCAACTCACTCTGTGCTGAAGCCAACTTTTTTCCTCTGGAGCATGCACCAAGTATTGTGTGACTGGCCAGAACTTCACAGGCATGTTAATGTGGAAAATGGGTTGAACTGTCCTGGCCAGGCAGTGTGAGCATGTTCCCTTTGCTGCTTGTTATGCAGTCTGTCTGAAACTGAGACGGTCTTTTTGTGACAAATTTGCAAATTAGTGCTTCTCCATTATTAATAGAAGTATCAGATTTTCCTCCTCCAACTGAAAATAAGCATTCATCTCTTTTTGCGTGCGATGTGTGCTGCATTAGGAGGATTTAACAGGAGCTCTGTTACTCTTTGAATATAAAATGTCCATGCAAAGAACGAAGAACATCTCACAACCAAGTGAGCAAGAACAGATGACTTGCATCTCATGAAGTATGTAGCAAGCAGGAGTTGACTGTGAGGACTCTGTGTACTTACTCGAAACAGTGACAGAGACACAACGACTTTGAGTGATAACAAATATACATTTCCCTTGGTACATGTTGTTGTTGAGAAAAATAAATCACAACAACAACAAAAAAAGTTAGGGTTGAGGGCTTTTTATAAAAAACAATTCCAGTCTCTTGGTCGGTAAAAAAGGCATATTTTTTGGTTTGCATGCTTGTTCTCTGATAGCTGAAGTTAGGTCATGTGCACAAGTCGGACATATGTGTAATGATGATGCACTGGATGCATTAATGCATGCATATTCATCACTTTGTTCAGAAAACATAACTGGCGACGGAGCAGCTGTTGCTTTACCAGGCGCTTCTGATCTAAATACTAAGTTGTGGCGTAAGCCCTCCTTCTTTGATAGGTCATCTGTGGTCTGTCCAGAGCCAATAATATTGACTGAGCATCGTGTTTTCTGACCAGGGACACCAACACTCTTTTGCACACAGAACTGACCAATGAGCTCCGACGCCTGTCGTCAAGGCGGCGGAGGCCTCGCGTCCAACTGTCACCCTGTTACTGCTAGCATCACTCAGCCCTCTGTGAACAGCAAGCAGCTATCAGAGCACTAACGATCTGTCATTAGGCTGATGGTTCTCCTTTATCATGTGAACAACTAGTTCTGGCCGTCAGCAGCAAACTGGTTGATCTACTTTGAGAAGATGCTCTTTATAAGACTGAGTTTACTGACAAAGTGTTTTGGATAAAAGATGAAATGTTTCAACAAGAACCTGTCCTTGTTAGATTGATCTACCAGGATTATTGAGCATGCATCAGGACAATTAGTAACTTTTTCTTTTTGGCCACAAATGTCCACAGCTGTAATTCACATGTGTGAATATATCACCAATCACTAGTAGTTGGGATGATGATGGTCAATGAAAGTCTTTACTGTATCACCCAACCCTAAACCCGAGTGTCCGGACTCCAGACCCCAGAAGTCCTGGGGGATTTGGTGTGGGTGATCATGTATGCCGTGACGTCTCCCCCTGCCGCAGTGAACTGGTCATGTGTGAACATGTACAGATGGGAGGGTGGTGGGGTATTTCTTGGATAATGGTAGAGGAAACGCTGATGACCTCCTATTTCGCCTGATCTGCCCAAAAAACGTTAGACCAGAGTTCTAAACTTTTCAGCTTGTGTTCTTCAAAATGACAGTGACAGACTTAAGTCAAGGAGAAAGTAAAAACCCAAACATTACCAACAATTAGATTTGAACAAGTTATTGCTACTCATTTTAATGCAAATAGCAGTATGTAGAAAATACTTTATATTAACAATCCTTTATAAAAAATGTAAATAACCTTTTGGGAGAACATTATCAATCACTAACACGCAGACAAACCCACAGTGAGATTCTGACCCAAACAAATATCTGTGGAAATACAAAACTGAAGACTAAAAAATGTAACTATAATCATAATAAATGCAAAAAGTGTGCTTCAGTGTTGATGCACTGGCACCTTTCAAAATGGTCAATAGGTTGTGTTCATAACATTACGATGCTAAACATAATCCATGTTTCCATCAGTGTTGTCCTACATTATTTATTTAAACAAAGTGCACATGCATGGATATGTGTGCTGTTTGTGTTTTCCTTCAGCCATTGTGCATTTATGCATTGTGTCATTGTGCAGATACATTTTATTCTGTTGTCATTTTTTGAGATAATTTTCACTTGACAAGTCCAACTTCCCAAAGGTTTCTTGCTGTTGATTGTCCTCTCAAGCCGTCTGTACTGAATTTCCAGGCCTGTAAAGGGGAGGGAGGCCAGTCAGCCATCAATCACACAGACTCACAGGCCAGCCCTGCGAAGAAGAAACGCACTGCCAGCCCAGCTAAGGTTCAGCAAAGATGCATCAGAGTTACAATTCCTGAGGGGTGGAACTTGAAGAGAGCAAAAGTTTTATTTTGTTCTCATTCACAGGGAGCTGCAGACACCTTGCCAAACAACTCTAGTCAGCAGCAGATCCCTAGCTGGTACCTAACACCACAGAAACTTCAGGTAAGAAAATGTCTCCGTACAGAAATACTTTTATTTTGTTATTTGCTAACCCACCTGAAGTAGCTGAGTGTGACCAACAGATATCTCAGGGTGTGGTGGTTGTTAAAACAGGAGCAGTATCATCATTGGAGGTTGTTGCTGTGCTCCAGGGATGCAATGAGCGTGGTCCTGTGGTGTACCTGCATGCTCTTCTCCTGCCACAGTTCTCACAGACTGTTCTAACAACCCCACAGGTCAACTCTGAGGTGCTCTCACTTGAAGTGTTGCAGGAGATGCAAAGAAATGACCCAGTCCAGGAGAGAACGTGTCAAGGAGTCGTCAAAAGTCCTCAAGTTTTTGAAAGGCTGGGAAAAGCTTGTATTGAGAGATGGAGTCCTGTAACGGGTAGCTAAAAACCCTATCACAAAGAAAAAGTCCTACCTTTTTGTGGTCCCACGCTCACTGCACCAGAAAGTGTTACAAGGTGTTCACGATGAAGCTGGTCATCAGGGTCAGCAACGGACACTGTACCTGACGAGACAGGTTTTATTGGATTGGCCTAGTGCATGATGTTAGCGAGTATGTACAACACTGCAGACAATGTGTTGTCAGCAAGTCGCCAGAGCTCCCTTGAAAAACATAAGGACCTCTGAACCTCTTGAACTTGTCAGTATTGATTTCTGAACTGCTGAGGATTCTTCAAACAGTTCACTGGATGTGCTAGAAGCTAGGGCTGGGCCATATCATATAGTTACCGGTAATACCGGTATAAAAAGCTTGCCCAGGCAAAAATCTTATATCATGATATGCTAATTTCATGACGTAATACGTCAGGGCGCACCGCCCACCCGAGTGCTTTAAACAACTGCGCACATCCTCTCCAGTCTGTACTGGTGTAAAACGCTAATTAGTTACTGCTAAAATGTTAAAAACAACGCGCGCGCGTCTCAGCTTCTCTCCCCCCCTGCTCTGCAGGCAGACAGCTGCCCCCTCCCCCGCTCCGCTCTGAGCAGCCGTGTCCTCGCTGTAAACTGTGTTACAAACATGCGCGGCTCCACAGTCACTCCTGTGATGTTTCTCTGCACGCTCAATAACCTTGCTGGTTTGTAGCAGACGTTGCTTTATTGTTTACGCTGCACTAATACACTTAACAGACTGCATGATCCTCCACCGCTCCGTTCTCTGACTTTCTTTCACACACGAACCTGCGCGCCTACGTCACGCTCAGTCACTGGCGGTGCGTTCACTGGCACTCTGTAATATACATGCACAACACTGCTGTATACATTACAACTCCATCAGAGACAGATCCGTTAAAAAAATGAATCAGAGGAATGACACAAACTTCATTTTATTTAGGCTAGTTGTTTTAGGAAACTACACCTGCACTTTAAAAATGTTTGTTATTTAGATTGGAAAAAGTCTGCACAAAATATAGATAAAAAAAACCACCACAAAAACTAAAGTGCAGGTGTAGTTTTACTTGGAGACTAAATACTTTACTAAATAAAGTAATTTCAGTAAAATTACCCCTTGTTGTTTTTAAATTTTTTATATAATACTGCAAAGCAACATGTTAAGTTAATTTTGTCAAATAAATACATTTGATTTTTTTTTTTAGGTTATATCACGAAATTTATCGTTATCGTGATAATACTCTGAAATATCACGATATAATTTTTGAGCCATATCGCCCACCCCTACTAGAAGCTACTGACCACTTCACAAAGATGGCACACGCTTTCTTGTGTCCCAATCAATCAGCTAAAGCAGTCGCACACTAACTGTGGAACAATTATTTCTGCATCTATGGGTTTCCCCAAGTGACTACATTCCGATCAGGGGGCCACTTTTGAGAGTTTGCTTATTGCAGAGTTTCTGAATGTGGCAGGTGTGCAAAAATCCCACACTACACCTTATCACCCTATGGGTAATGGCTCGTGTGAGAGAATGAATCGGACTCTAGGCAACATGATTCGAGCACTGCCTTCAAGACCTAAACATCGTTGGCCTGAGACCCTGAAATCTCTGACATTTGCCTACAATTGTACACTGCATGAGACGACAGGATATGCTCCATTCCTGCTCATGTTTGGAAGGGTGCCACGTCTTCCAGTGGACGTCATCTTTGGTTTGGTGCTCAGTGATCCGGAGGTGGTGGACTATGATCGCTATGTTGAGTCACTATGAAAGGACATGAGAGAAGCTATGGCTGTAGCCCAGTCAACGGCAACTAAACAGCTCCAGCGTCACACTGAGCTATACAACCGGAGAGTACGTGGTGTACTTGTGGAAGTGAACGACAGAGTGCTGCTGGCCAACAAAGGAGGACCTGGAAAAAGGAAGCTTGCTGACCGCTGGGATAGCACGGTGTATGTGGTGATTGGAAAAGATGATGAGAACCACACTTTCAGGATCCAGAATCCCACTACAGGCCAAGTAAAAGTGGTCCACCGCAATCTGATAATGCCAGTAAACTTTCTGCCTCTACCTGAGGACAACCATGATGACCAGGAGGAGGCTGTACTATCTCAAACATCAAGTTCACTTGACCCAAGTGCTGGGAGGTCAGCCATCAGTGATGTTATTTCTGACTCAGCAGAGTTTAGAACAAGAGCGTGGGTATCTGACCTACCTTTGGGAGCAGGCAGTGAAACAGATGTGGAGGATGCATAGCAGGTGGAGGGCACCGTGCTGGAGGGAGCCACAGAACCTATTAATGTTCTATCAGAGGGCAGGGTGTTGCCTCTAGCCCAGCCAGTCCCTGATCAGTTACAACCTTCTGATGGACCTGCGTTGACGGAGAGCAGTTCAGCAGACTCTGGTTGCTCAGCGGTCCTAATGGCTTGCCTAGAGACCTTTCCAGCTCCTGTTACTGACACTCACTGACATACCTGCTACAATAACTGCTACAGTGACAGTAGTTGACGGTGCGACTGACCGTAGATCTAAAGCTGGACGGTTGTTGAGACCAGTGACCAGATTTATTGAAATGATGCACCAAAGAACAGCATTAATCTGATAAGTTCTTAAATATATATACTGTATATCAGGTGTGCCCAACCAGTCGCTCGCGGGCGACCGGTCGCCTGCCAGCTGGTTCCCAGTCGCCCGCGAAGCGCAACCTGTCTAATGGTGTGGTCACACCAAACAGCGTTTTTACCTCCAAGCTTCCAGCTTCCATGTAAAGTCAATGGTGGACGCACCTAGGCACCTCCTGGCGTCTGGCGTCAGGTCGCGTGCGTGTTGCGCGTTCTGATGAGCGTTTTTTCGTGCACGTGAACCGGCGTCGGCTTCCAAGTTCCGCTTCAGCTGAGCTGAAGTTTTCGCGGTTCAAACTTTCAAACGCCGCTCAACTCCACCTGATTGGTTGGTGTGTCAACCAATCAGGGAGAGTCGGGGGGCAGAAGAGAGGGGGCAGTGGGAGAGTCCCTATGTGACGCGGAAACGAGGGTGCGCGCGCACATGTGACGTATTGTTTGTCGGAAAAAAAAAGAAAAGACTCGCGAGCTCGTGGACTATGGAAGAGAAACTCATTGTAGCTGTGTGTTCGCGACAATTCCTTCACGACCAGTCAAGTCTGCTCGACAGAGACGGAAATAAAAGGCTCCTCGCCTGGCGGAGTGCAGTGACTCTGTGCGCAGGACTCTGTATACCGGTAAGCTCCTCCCACACCCCGTCGCCACAGCAACGAAGCCGCCGCAACACTACAGTTTGGACAACACTGGGCAGCGCGTCCACTTCCGTGCGTGAGGAGCGTTTTCGGAGGTCAAAACGTTTTTGGTGTGAGCACACCATAACAGCTGACGAGCCGGCTGTCAGCTGTTAACAAGTGAAATGTCCGCTGCTAAGCTTCATTCTAACTCCGGCAGAAGTGGTGGAGGTGACATGCCCGTTGCTAAGCTTCATTCTAACTCCGGCAGAAGTGGTGGAGGTGGGGGGTGGGAGGAGTGACGATATTCCAATGCGTAGCAACGCTTTCCTCAGCCCTCCCCATCTTGTATTCTCACTCGGGGTAGTCCCCGATTCTCAAGTCGGGGACTACCTGTATTGTGTTAGCTTGATGCTGACATGAAATGTTGTTCCTCATAAGGTGCTGTACCCGCTGTGATGAACCTGATTTCTGACCAGTCCATATTCTGTTCTGTACAGGTATACATTGTTTTATTTCTTTATATTTCTGTTTAATATTAAAGGTATTGTGACATGATTTTGTACATTTGAATATTTGTCAGAACATATATATCTTATATCATTGAGCTCTGTTCGTTTTTGCAAAATAAATTATAAATATATTAAATTTTTATTCCAAGTTATGGTAGTTTTTTTCTCTGGGATACGCCCCTAAAAATCTGCGCATTTCCGCAAAAACTTCATTGTGACGTGCCTACGTGACTACGGGAAGGCACGCTCCAACGTGCATTTAAATAATAATGGGGAGCATGTCCGATTGCGTCTGAGATATATCATTTTAAGACAGTAAATCATCCAAAACTCTCATTAATGAACCCTCCCTGAATAAAAAGAAACTACAGATGTTACCTGATCGCGCAGACATAATTTAAAAATACATTATTAGCAACGTGTTTGCTCCGGGCTCTCGGCTAATGTTTCTTAGCAGCCATCTTGGCAAACAGAGTCCCTGACACCGGTCACGTCTGAGATATATCATTTTAAGACAGTAAATCTTCCAAAACTCTCATTAATAAACACTCCCCGAATACAAAGAAAACAACAGATGTTACCTGATTGCGCTGACATAATTTAAAAATACATAAATAGCAACGTGGCCTGTACTGTATCTCGGCTAGTGTGTTAGCTGCTACCTCGGCTTTTTATTACCGGTTGCGTCAGCGATATATCATTTTAAGACAGTAAATCATCCAAAACTCTCATTAATAAACACTCCCCGAATAAAAAGAAAACAACAGATGTTACCTGATTGCGCTGACATAATTTAAAAATGCATAAATAGCAACGTGGCCTGTACTGTATCTCGGCTAGTGTGTTAGCTGCTACCTCGGCTTTTTATTACCGGTTGCGTCAGCGATATATCATTTTAAGACAGTAAATCATCCAAAACTCTCATTAATAAACACTCCCCGAATAAAAAGAAAACAACAGATGTTACCTGATTGCGCTGACATAATTTAAAAATGCATAAATAGCAACGTGGCCTGTACTGTATCTCGGCTAGTGTGTTAGCTGCTACCTCGGCTTTTTATTACCGGTTGCGTCAGCGATATATCATTTTAAGACAGTAAATCATCCAAAACTCTCATTAATATCCCTCCCCGAATAAAAAGAAACTACAGATGCAGACATAATTTAAAAATACATTATTAGAAAAGTGTGTGTGCTACTGATTCGGCTAGCTTGTTAGCAGCGAACATAAATAATCTGCCGTGATAATTGGCTTCATACACTCACAGTGTATAAAGTAAAACAACATGAACTCACGTAAAATATATAGTTTAGAATCTAAAACACTACACACCTCCGATTATGTTTACACAAAGACTTACTCATCTCCTGGACAGTCTTCCGATGGTCCCTGCGTTGTTTGCATGGTAGCTCCTGTGGGACTTTCTTCTGTAGATTTTCTTTTAAAAATAGTAGGAATAGCATCCGGTTTTAAAAGTCTTCTGAATCTTACTGGTAATCCAAAAGATTCTTGTAAACCAGGTCTTTCCAGATAACAATCGGCAGTAAAATGGTCGCTGCAGACATACGAGTAGGAACCCACCGGTCCTTGTCTGGTCCATTCTGATTCTTGTCGAAGTTTCTCATCTTTTGGAAATTTGTGAAGAATCACTTGTTCACTGCTGATATTAGAACACCCAAATGCGCTACAACGTGACGGCATTTTTCAAGTTACACAAAAAAAAGAGGCGATCTTTCAGGAAATGAATTCTATGGCAAGCAGTTAACACACAAAACAAACGGGCAAGGCTCTGCCTTCTGCCCGTTGTGACGTTGATGACTGGCGACGACGACTGGTGATGACGTATTGCGGAAATGCGCGGAATTTTAGGGGCGTATCCCAGCAAGTACCAGAGAAAAACATTACCATAATTTAGAATAAAAATTTTACATATTTATAATTTATTATGCAAAAACGACCAGAGCTCAATGATATAAGATATATATGTTCTGACAAATATTCAAATTTACAAAATCATGTCACAATACCTTTAATGTGGTAAATACGGCAATTGGCCAGTTCTTAAGAGATGGGCGTGAGGTGCTGTACCCGCTGTGATGAACCTGATTTCTGACGAGTCCATATTCTGTTCTGTACAGATAAACAACGTTTCACCTCATCCTGTCTCCTGGTCCTTAATAACACAACCCAGACCTGAATTATTCTGAACGAATACACCGTTTGATGAGGTTACATATACACATATATACACATATATATTACTAAAAAGTTACTAAAAAGAAGTAGTAACTACTTCTTTTTATTTTCTCCAATAAAAGACAAACATAAAATAACTTGACCCAACTTGACCCAAACTCGTAGCCTACGGGTCAAGATAAAATGTGAGCTTATCCCTTTACGCCACGGCGGCTTATTAGCTTTTTTGGAGTCAACCTTTCCTATGAAGGATTTGCCGCTTGTAAAATTCTGGCGCGCGCAGGATTTAGAGATTATCAGTTATATTTTAAAACCCTGGCTACGCGCAAGAGTTAGAGAATATTAGTTATATTTTATAGAACTTCAGCATTCGCGCTGAAAGGCGGAAATGCTCTGTAGGCTATGGGTGCGCGCTTCGTGTTATTTACGTCCTAACATAAGCTGAATTGTAATCAGTCATTAACAAAAATTTAGCTCAGAAACACTAATACTGTATATATATTCAGCTAACAAACATTTTTTAGCGGCGTGTCCGCTCTTAAAACACTGTAAGCGCGCACACAAGAACACTCCACCCACGTCAAGTGAACACTCCACCCACGTCAAGTGAACACCCCACCCACTTCAAGGCTTGCTCTCTACATAATGAACGCGGGCGGGCCAGTTCGGGCTCTGGGCAAACCAGGGGCGGCCCGGGCCATTGAGGGCTGGCCAATGCGAAAACGGCTTGTGAGAAGGCAGTGTTTCCCCTAGTTAACTTGCCATGGCGGGGTGCTCATCTCATCCATGATTTTTCATGATGGGGAGGGACGGAGACATGTTTGAGCAAAGCTTGTACCAACAGTTTTTGAGCAGGGGCGGGGGGCGTTCAGCATGAGGGAAGAGGCACCTTTAACTTTTTAGCTAGAGAGCCTGTATTTCATGCTGCTAGCTTAGTGCTATGTGGGAGTGGGGGGGCAAGTTTGCTTTGGTAGGCGGGGCGCTCAGTTCTGTTGACGGGGTGGGGCACCCCGCTTGTACAGGTAGTCCCCAACTTACGAGCAAGTTCCGTCCCTAGGGGGCGCTCGTATGTTAAAAATTCGTAAGTAGGATCACATAGTAAATGTTTTTTTGTTGTTGTTTTTTTTTAGAAATGAATACAGGGAACCCCCGACCTACGAACGAGTTTGGGACCTAAGAACCGTTCGCAGCTCGATCCGTTCGTAGGTAGGGGGTGAAAATTATATTTAAAAAAAAAATTATTCATTCATTCATTCATTCAACCCTTATTTATCATGCTAACGGAGCGTGCGCACATTTAATCATGTACAGTAGTGTACTGTAATGTTAAACATTGCTATTCACATTTACAGAATAAATAAAAATATATTTTCTTACTTTGAGATGGTCAAAGCCGACATCTTAGGTTGCCATGCGTTGATTGTTTTCGGGCCGAGCAGCGCGGGCCACCGCAGCTGCTCCAGGCCTGTGTTAGCTAGCTGGCTAGCTTCTGCTAGCCAAGCCATGAGCTAGTGTTGGAGCGGCGGCGCGATCAATCTGCAGCTCCTGCTCCAGCCGCTGCTCCAGCCTGAGACGTCCACAGAGCTATTCCAGCTAGTAATTAATCCACATGATGCGATCCTGGTCACCAGTGTTCAAAAGGCCGGCTCCCGTGTTAGCTCCAGTGTTAGCTCTGGAGCTAGCCAGGCCGGAGGTGTAGCCAGGCCGGCTGGAGGTGTTCGCACGGCGGCCTGGCACGATCGGCGATAAATCCGCTCCTGCCTGAGACATCCACAAAGTTCACAGAGACGTTTCCAGCTAGTAATTAATCCATATGAAGCCATCCTGGTCACCAGTCTTCGTCCAGCTCTCGGCAGCTAACCTAAGATGGCGTCCGGTCCGGTGTTCTACATTAATTTGTGACCGGAGACCCCAGTGACTGAACCTTAAATAGCGTCCGGTGTTCTACATTAATTTGTGACCGTGTAAACTGAAGACCTACTTCCTGTTTCCCAAAATTGCTCAAAAATTGCTCAAAAATGATCAGAAATGATCTTTTTTATCATAATTATTATTTATAAAGCCTTTAAAACAACCAGAGCTGCAACAAAGTGATGTACACATGAAATTAAGAACATTTAAACACAAAAAAAAAAAAAAAAAAAAAAATTTTTTTTTTTTTTTTTTTTAAATTCATATTTTTATTAAATATGATATGTTCGTAAGTCCCGTGGTTCGCAGGTCGATGGGGTCGTAGGTCGGGGGTTACCTGTACATGTACAGTACTGTACAGTCATCAAGCACTTAGCCTATCCTAACAGTTTTTAAAGATGAAGGAGTGACCCAGCTGGCATTCGACCGACTTTAAACGTTTAAATATGGTTGAAATAGCGTCAGTTTAAGAAAAAACATTCATTCAACATCAAAACAATGTTGAACACCAAACCATTGAAATGGTGTTGTTAACTCACTATGGATTCACCTTTGAAATATAAACCAGTTTTGAGTTGTATGTATTATCAACATTATTTTTCACAAACGTGACTAAAAGATTTTGCTGGAATATGTTAGTTGAAAAATAACCTTGTTCCAACATCCAATCAATGTTGATTAATTAACCGTTGGAAAAGTGTTGACACATGAATACTGATTCAATGTTGAAACCTCAACTATGAATCTAATGTTTGAGTTCTTCAACCCTTTTTATTTTCTCCCGGCGTCTTTTCGGAACTTTTTTTTCTTCTTTTTTTTTTGTATGGTGAACGGTGTGCGCACTAGATGGCGGTAATACACTGGAAGGTTGTAAACTGCCGTAAAACCTCACAGGAGAAGAAGAAGAAGAAGAAGAACAGAACGGTGTGCGCATGCGTGGAGTGGAGGCTGCGCGGGCGGAATTTAGCTACAACAACGGTAAGTAAAGTTTTGTAAATCTATCACATTAGTTAATAAACCCGTGACAAACTTTGAACGATTATTTTGGGGGCATACAGTCAACAGCAGAATTTACCAACGGCTTACTAGCTGTGCCGATATTTTCGAGCTGTATATTTCGAGCTTCGAGATTTTTTTCGAGCTAGGCTCGGACCGCATGCTACCGTCTACTAGCTACCGTCCGAGCTAGCTACACTGGCTCCGCACGGCGGCTGTGTGTAAACAGTCTCATTGATATAATGGGTGCGTATTTGCTGCGGAGGTCGGACCGGAGCGGAACGCATGTAGTGTAGGGGCTAGCAGTCCAGTATTAGCGCGGGCTAGCTAGCTGGCTATCCCGCGCTAACACTGGGCTGTTGTACTTGTGATGGTCTGCTGAATGAGGTGGTTGGGAAAAAAAGAGCTGGAGTTTAATGTTTTTTGTGGTCTGCTCTGTTAGGCCACTAAGCCTAAAATGTCTCAGAAATATGTTTAACATTAAATGATAAAACTTATCCCCCATACTGCCCATCGATCAATGACTTTTTTTTAATCATGTGCTTTAAAAAAACAAACAAACAAAAAAAACATTGTTCCCCCTCTTATATCTGTCAGCATTGGCTGTGGTCACACAAAGATAAATGTTAATGTTACATGAACTAAGCAGAGGGTGTAATAATACATGGGCATCAAGAGGTGACCCGCCTTCCTGAAACACATATTTTTGAGTTTTTCTGATGAGGACTGAGCGTCTTTGCAACTGTAGACATTTTTTTCCAAAAGTTATAATGCAAGTTTTTTTTTTCTTGTCTCAGCACATCCAAACACATCATGTCAGCTGCTGGGGTGCCAATCATAGGTGGTTACCATGGAGAGGACCAAACCAACGAGAGGCTGCAGGCAGAGGCTGCAAAGATTGGTTATCCTGTGATGATCAAGGCAGTCCGTGGAGGAGGAGGAGGGAAGGTGAAAGGACACAGAGAAGAACTGAAATAACTTTGATAGCATAACTTCCACGAGCTTGATTTGAACCTTGCGTGTTTTAGGGAATGCGTATCGCCCGGTCAGACTCGGACTTCATCGAACAGCTGGAGTCAGCGAGACGTGAAGCCAGGAAGTCCTTCAATGATGACGTCATGCTTATTGAGAAGTTCGTAGAGGATCCCAGGTACGCTCAGAGGACTGTTTGATTTGGTCTTTGAAGAACTAGCAAGTTTTCAAATGTCTCGCTGTGTGTTGTTGGCAGACATGTAGAGGTTCAAGTGTTTGGAGACATGCACGGTAACGCCGTCTATCTGTTTGAGAGGGACTGCAGCGTCCAGCAGAGACATCAGAAGATCATAGAGGAAGCTCCAGGGGTGAGTGGAGTTCACAGCTGTTTACATTTAAAACAGATGTCCGTTTGACACGGTTTAATCAAAACAGAGGGTTTATATTCAGCATCTTTGTCACATGAGACATTTTAAATTCAAAGATCCGGACTTGAAGTTGAGGTACTTTTTGTGAAGTAATCCTTCCATCGGTGTGTAATTGTGACATTATTTTCTTCTTAATACAGTATTTGTTTTTAGTCCCGTGAATTATTTGAGTAAAAACATGATTTATTTATTTATTTTAATTCATTTTAAATACACAAAACAATTTCACATATTGTATGAAAACAAAACATAAAATGAAAGGTAGCAGAAAGAAGAAGAATCTTATTATACCTGCCCCTTTTTTAAAACAATCAATTGAAAAATCAATTCAAACAATAATCATCTATAAATAACAGAACAAAATGAATAACTCATCCCAATTTTCAATTTCTAGTACATTTCACATTTAACTAATTTATGTGTTTTTTCAACAATTTAGTTTTGATCATTCTCTTAAACATAAACATTGAATTAGCTTTTTTTTTTTTACATCATTTTCCAAACCATTCCACAATCCAATTCCCTGTATTGAAGTAGATCGTCCCTTTAATCTGGTTTTGTACTGTGGTTTTACAAAAATCTCTGTTCCCTTAAGATTGTAGCAACTTTGGGATTTAACTGCAGGCAGCTTTTTGTGGTCAGTGAGGCTTCAAAAGTGTGAGGGATCTTAAGAAGCATTTTGTTTTGAAGCTTTTTTCATGAATCACAACAGGTTACCAGCACCTTCTTCACCTGAGGTTTAAATTATGTGGATATGTTTTATAGACACTTGTGAACATGTTTATCCTTTACCTTCCTCCATATTTCCACCTGGACTTTCTCAGCCTGGGATAAGCCCTGAGGTTCGGAGGAAACTTGGAGAGGCAGCTGTCAGAGCAGCTAAAGCCGTGAGCTACGTTGGAGCAGGTGAAGACACGCAAAGCTAAACTCCTCCCACCACAGCGACTTATTACACACACCCACTACAAATGTTGTGATCCATTCCTGCAGGTACTGTGGAGTTTGTAATGGACGCTCAGTACAACTTCTAGAAAGTTCATTCTCAATAGCCCAGCACAACTTCTACTTCATGGAGATGAACACGAGGCTGCAGGTGGAGCATCCCGTCACCGAGATGATCACTGGAACCGACCTGGTGGAGTGGCAGCTCAGGGTGAGACGGAGAGCTGAAAACTCTCTGGAAACCATAACTTATACTAAAAGTTTAGTTTATTTTGTAATAAAAATCTCTTCCAGGTGGCAGCAGGGGAGCCCCTGCCCCTCCTCCAGGACGACATAACCCTGAGGGGCCACTCGTTTGAGGCTCGTATCTACGCTGAGGACCCAAACAACGACTTCCTTCCGGGAGCGGGGCCTCTGCTGCATCTGTCCACGCCTTCAGCAGACCAACACACACGCATAGAGACCGGGGTCAGAGAAGGTACGTGTACCCCCATTTGAGAAACAGTGCCTAACAGAGCAGACAAAAACATTAAACTCCAGCTCTTTTTTTTTTTCAACCACCTCATTTAGCAGACAACAGTCCAGTGTTAGTGTTAATGTTTTTGTCTGCTCTGTTAGGCCACTAAGCCTAAAATGTCTCAGAAATATGTTTAACATTAAACGATAAAACTTAAAGCTGCAGTATGTAGCTTTTTTTATGAACATATTTCTTCACTCTGTCACTACCTCCTGACAGACTGATGTTAGCCAGGTAATCTCTGAAAAAAAATTAAAAAAAATATTGTCCCCTTGCTTCTCCAGGTGGTAAATAAGCATTTCTAAAAAGAAAAGGTGACCCGCCATTTTCCAGCCAATAAAAACAGAGTTTGTAACCAGCCAATAAAAACAGAGCTTGAATTTGAATCAGCCAATAAAAACAGAGCTTGAATTTGAAATTCAACAGACCACAAGGGGGCAGAGCCACATATGGCTCTGAGGGGGAGGGATCAGAATGCTTTGCCTGTTGAAAATATTTCTAACTGCTGCAGTTCTACAGAAACTGCATACTGAACCTTTAATTATCCCCTATACTGCCTACTCCTCCACAAACGACAAATGCTCATTTTGGTATGTATTTGTGTGAGACCCGTTTTGTCTTTGAGTATCAAATATTTTTAAGTTTAGTATTCCACTGTTTCTCAAATGGGGGTACACGTACCCCTTGGGGTACTTGGAAACCTTGTGTAAAGTAATTTACATTTTTGACATATTAACACTTATGTTTAAACCCTCTAAAATGCAGAAAGAACCCCGATGGACATCCCCTCAAGCACTCAATCTCAAATCTTGGGATGCAATGGTAGCAGGAGTCCCTCTGAGTCTCTAATGATCAAAGGTATTTAATTTAAATATGATCAAAATTAGAGATGTAACAATTCATCTAACTCACGATGCGATGTGTACCAATTTTGCTGTTGCATGCTTTAAACAGATCAGTCAGACCTGGCCAAGACAGTCCCTTTCTCAGAGGCGGCGTTGGAGGTCGAGGTCTTCCTCTCGTGGACAAAGGTAAATTGTGGTCAAAAGTATAATATTGACAGTATAAATGAAGCACTGTAAAAAGGCTGAGTTTGAACAACAACTCTTCTAGGTGGAAGAAAATATTAGTAGATTTACTGACTTCAGCAAATTTCATGTTCTTTTTTTCAGTTCAGCTAAAATTGTGGTGCAAAATTATCATTCCCACTGTTATACTACCATTACATTAGCTGCTGTAGAAATTTTCTTCTTTTATGTTTATTTTTTAAACAGATCAGTCAGACCTGGCCAAGACAGTCCCTTTCTCAGAGGCGGCGTTGGAGGTCGAGGTCTTCCTCTCGTGGACAAAGGTAAATTGTGGTCAAAAGTATAATATTGACAGTATAAATGCAGCACGTTGCTTAGTCTGAACAACTTTTACTGACTTCAGCAAATGTCACATGTTCATTTTTCTTTTTTCGCCCCAGTTAAGCTAAAAATTGTGGTGCAAAATTATCATTCCCACTGCTTAAAATTATACCACCATTTACAATAGCTGCTGTAGAAATGTTCTTCTTTTGTGTTTATTTTTTAAACAGATCAGTCAGCCTTGGCCAAGACAGGCAGTCTCTTTTCCTGGATATGAGACTGGCTACAGGTTCACCAAAGACACCCGTGGGGTCCTCGAGCAAGTGTACCCAGGCTGAGTACCCAGGCTCCATTCCCATAAAGGGAGCTAGCTCCCTTTATGGGAATGGAGCCTGCATGGAGGAGGGAGACAATTCCACTCACTCAATCTTTAAAAACTGTGTTAGGATAGGCTAAGTGCTTGGTGACTGTACAGTACTGTACATTTATCTATTTATTAAAAATATACTGTACTGTAAAGTATATATATTTATTTTTTTATTTATAAATAGATAAATGTACAGTACAGTACTGTACAGTCACCAAGCACTTAGCCTATCCTAACACAGTTAAGGAGTCAGTTGAATTGTCTCCCTCCTCCCCAGCAGGCTCCATTCACATAAAGGGAGCTAACTCCCTTTATGTGAAAGGGAGACAACTCAACTCACTCCTTAAAAAAAAAAAAAAAAGTTAAAAAAAATTTTTTTTTAATGAGATGCATATTCGTAAGTCCGGGACCTCGTAAGTAAGAGCGCTCGTAAGTCGGGGACTACCTGTATAATGGTAGGGGAAACACTGGAAGGTGCTATTTATATGACTGAGCTGAATACAGCACCACAGACTGAGGAAGTCTTTCGGATGAAAGATGAAACGTTTTGTTTTGTTTTGTGAAAATCCAGAGGACCAGACTGAACTTTTTAGATTTTTCTGCCTAGATTATTGAGCATGCATCAAGATATACTGAAAAGGTTCAATATATCCGATATAATACTGTATATCGGATATATTGAACCTTTTCATTCAAACTTTATTTATACAGGTTAAAATCTTAACTATATAACCTTAACAATGATGGGTAAAATTGCAAAGTTAAGGCCTGTTTAAGTTTGTCTTGCGAGAAATAATGTCCCAACACAACAAGACACTGAACTTATCCGGCGGCAGAGCTAATTATATTTACTTTTAACAAACTGACCAGAAAACAAATTATACTAACAGACTGTTAGCTGCCTAGCTAGCTAGCTTCGGTTACTGACAATTAAAAAAGCTCCCGGTGTAGACTTTAATATCACACAAGTGAGAATGAATTTAAAAAAAAAAAAAGACTTGTCGCTGTATAAATAACCTGGGTTGAATTAAATCATTGTGCTGTGTGAGTGGTTGTCCCTCACCTTCAGAAACCAGCTGTCACTGCTTCCTCCACTCCACCATGACATCAGACGCTGATCTGGTCCAGTTCAGGACTGAAAGTGGGCTGAAAATATGCCTGAAAAATACTTTACTTCGGTGTTCTTATTTAAACATGAGCCAAAGCGGAGTACGAATAAATTATATACTAGTAACAGTAATAATAATGATCAGGGCTATTCTCATGTCTACGTGTTAAAATAATTTAATTAGATTTAAAGACAGGCAAAAATACAGACTGGATGGTCAGCCCTGGTGCAAAATTTAAAAGTACAGTACCATAAAATCAACATTGTGTTCACACTACATTTTTACAAGGATACATCTAGATAACAAATCAAGCCAAATAACAAAAATAAAACTGTTCAAGCGAAAACCTAACATGAATAAAAATAACAAATAAAATTTAAAAAACTACCTAATGGGGCATATTGTAGCTATAAAGAACCAGGGCATACGTTATACATTACACATCAAATGTTTTCAAAAAAGATGAACTTAGAAGCATTTTTTTACTTCACTAAACACAAAGACTTATAAAACAAATTTAACTCATTCTTCCACTGTGTGAAGTTAGGGACGGTTTTGAAGCGACATTTGTGTATAATGTTTGGCTAACAGCAGAACATTATTTATACCATAGTCAATGTTATTATCATTAATAAAAACACCAAATTTAATCTCTTGGGTGTAGTATCAGGCTGTTGGTAGGAACCTTTGTGTTGTATTGTGTAGCGGGTCGGACCGTAATAAAGGTTACCTGTTAAGACGGAGTCGTGTCACACATGCTTCTGTGTAGCCTCAAGGGTTTATTAAATATATACATATCGGAGAACAGAACATGGTGTCAGAAGTATAAAAGTATAAAATACTAAGTGAAGAGAGAGAATAATTAAAAACGACATCATCATGGACCAGTTTCAAGTCGCCCTGCCAGAAAAGTTCACGTTCAGAGCTGAAGACTGGACGAAGTGGATAAAGCGTTTCAAGAGGTTTTGTATCGCGTCTGGTTTGGAGACACAAGCGGATGAAAACCAAGTAAACACGCTTATCTACACCATGGGGGACGAGGCAGAAGATATACTGGTTTCCCTGCATCTAACTCCAGAAGAAGCGAGTGAGTACGAGACTGTTAAAGGACGGCTGGATGCTCACTTCGTAGCCCGCAGGAATGTTATATTTGAACGGGCGAAATTCAATCAGCGCCAACAGGAGACGGGTGAGTCCATCGACGGCTTTCACACCGCGCTGCACTGTTTGGCTGAATACTGTGGATACGGGACTTTGCATGATGAGATGGTGCGTGACAGATTCGTCGTGGGTTTGAGAGATAAAAGACTATCAGAACAGCTACAAATGGACGCTGAACTGACGCTCGAGAAGGCGTTAAACAGAGCCCGTCAGAGCGAGCTAGTAAAAAAGCAACAGGAAATGCTTCATGCTAACTTCAAGCCGGACATTGTGGGGGCGCAGTTGGACCGCGTTCACGCGAGCGGGAGCGCGCGCTACAGACAACCGAAGGCCGCGTTCAAACCTTTTGTCACAAAAACAACACAGGATAAAAAGGTCCAGTGCAGAAGATGTGGTGACATGAAAGGACACAGTATGCAGCAATGCCCTGCTAGAGAAGCAGCTTGCAATTATTGTGGAAAGAAGGGACATTTTGCAAAAGTCTGCAGAAATAAAAAAATATGTGAAGTAAATGCTGGATTTGAAACAGAAAGCACAAATATAGACAAGGATGTTGCTTTCCTGGGATCACTTTCTACAGAAGCTAATGAAAATCCATGGATGACAGACATACTGGTGGACAAACATAAGACTGTATTTAAAATAGATACAGGAGCTGATGTCACAGCTGTCCCAGAGACATGGTATTCTCAGCATCAATTAGGCAAATTAGATAAACCAAAGAAAATCCTACAGGGACCGGGAGGCACCGATTTGAAGGTGAAAGGCATGTTTACAGCAACTCTCAGTAACAACAGTGGTAGTACCAAGGAAGACATTTATGTTGTGAAGGACTTGTGTACATCACTGCTGAGTGGACGTGCTGCAATGGCATTAAAACTGGTTGCCAGAATAAACCAAATTAGTTTGGATTCCTACAGTATTTCCCATGTGGCTGGCAAAAATATTGCTACAGCTGACGTTTTGTCCAGAGCTCCAATCTCCAGCGAGTCAGGAGGTCTGCAAGAAGAGGAGGTCAACTTGTATGTTGACTCAGTCGTTGCATATTTACCTGCCACGGAACCACGACTGAGAGAAATCCAAAGACATCAGGATGACGACAGCGTACTCAAACAGCTGAAAAAGTTCTGTGTAGAAGGATGGCCAGATAAATACTCTACTGAGAAAAGTGTTCAGCCTTATCTGCCATTCTCAGGTGAACTTACTGTTCAAAATGGTCTGCTTCTTTATGGTAGCAGAATAGTGATTCCAGCTTCTCTCAGAAAGGACATTCTTTTGAAACTACATGAGGGTCACTTGGGAATAACTAAATGCAGAGAAAGGGCCAAACATTCAGTGTGGTGGCCGGGTCTCAGCAGCGAGCTGATTAAGCTGTTGGAGACCTGCGACACATGCTGTCGGGAGAGAACAAAACACAAAGAGCCACTACTGCCCACTGAATTCCCACAAAGACCATGGGCCATGGTGGGAGCTGATCTTTTCCAGTTTAAGGAAAAACAATATTTGATTGTTGTGGATTATTTCTCCAGATTTTTTGAAGTTGCAAAACTTACCTCCACAACATCTGAAGGAGTGATCGAACACTGTAAGTCCATCTTTGCACGGCATGGCATACCAGAATGTCTCCGATCTGATAACGGGCCACAGTTTGCTTCAGATTCCTTCAGAAGATTTGCACAAGAATGGGGTTTCAGCCATGAAACCTCCAGCCCAAATTTTCCTCAGAGCAACGGCGAGGCTGAGAGAGCTGTCAGAACCATCAAGACTCTCCTTAAAAAGTCGAAGGATCCGTATCTCGCTCTCATGGCCTACCGTTCCGCTCCATTGGCAAATGGATTCAGTCCGACTGAGCTTCTCATGGGAAGGAGGATAAGGACAACTGTTCCTGTTACTCAGTCGCAACTAACACCAAAGAATGTTGATATGGAAAAACTGAGGACTGCAGAGGACAATTATAGACAGAAACAAAGACAAAACTACAACCGGAGGCACCGGGCTCACAACATGTCAACTCTACATCCAGGTGAGGAGGTGTGGGTGACAGATCTGCAAACAAGAGGAAGAGTAGTGTCTGGAGCAGGTCCACCTCGATCCTACATTGTCGAGACACCCAGAGGCTTGCTGAGAAGGAATAACTACCACCTTTCACACACTCCTAGAGCAACTGAAACTTCTGCTGTTCCACATGAGACAGTACATGAAGAAAACATTGACAATTACACACACACACCTGATCCAGATGAAGACCAGCAGGAGGCTAGCCATCAGACTCCACCACCTGAGAGTCGAGTTTCACTGAGAAATAGGAGACCTCCAGCTTATCTGGATGATTATATTTGTTCATAGGAACTGAGTGAGTTTCCTGCATGGGGCAGAATAATCCCCACACTCAGTTAGAGGATTTGGGTAGTCCACCCCTCCCTCTTAGTTAAAGTTAACTTTTACCTTCTGTATCTCATACAATTTCTAAATTCCAACACATTTAAATATATGTTTTTACCCGTTTAAACTTAATCATTCTTTTGAAAACAACCATTGATTGAACCACTTTAATATCTGATTCCAATTCATTCAGAGATTATTGTTCTGAGATTTATATACATCTGGGTTCTTAGGCTGAACTGTGACTGTAAAGAGATTTGAGTTTGTGCACGGTTGGTGTATCAGAAATGAATAACTGTGATAATAAGTTAGAGTTCTAGCACATTCTGCTTTAGGAAAGTATTAGTGCAATTATGTTTGTAGACCAGTGGTCCCCAAACTTTTTCCTGTGAGGGCCACATAACTTTTCCCTTCTCTGGTGGGGGTCCGGAGTCAGTTTTTAACAGGAAAAAGTGTGACAATTGCAGGAGTGCCTAAATCAGGGGTGCCCAACCTTTTTTGAACCAAGAGCTACTTTTGAAGTCGGCAGTTTGCCGAGAGCTACTCGTCCAGTCTCAGTATCAAAAAACAAAACTTTTCATCTCCCTACTCCTCACTTCTTTAAAGTAAATAAAACAGAACATAATGTGTTGCTAGTTTTATTTAATTAAAGTATTTTATCAAAGTAAAAGGACGCAATATTTGAAAAGCACACCATATTTTTTAAAGAAACGAATAAACAATGAACTGAACAATATAAAACTCCCTCATTTACACTAACTATTTACAAAAAGTGACTTACAAAGGTGCAGATTTACAAATCTCCAACAACTATTTCAAACCTCAATAAAACCTAAATATCAAAACTAGGCAGCTGCTCTGTGCAGCAGGATGGTGTCACCTGGTGCAAGCTGTATAAAATAAATGTGTCTCTACCTTAGTGGCACTTCTGACACTGAGAGGAGGAGGCCAGGGTCTCATAAGTTGCGAGGCGCAGGCAGGTCTCCAGATGATCATCAGTTATTGTGGATCTGTTTTTGGACTTGATGATTTTCATGTGTGAAAAAGCAGACTCACACAGGTAGGTAGATCCAAAAAGTGCTGTTAAGTTCAAAGCACATCTTCGAATGTAAGGATACTTTTCTTCTGAGAGCAGACTCAAGAACTCTCCATCCACGCCAGGTGAAGCTCGAATTACAGATGAGGCAAATAGACTTTGAATTAGAATAAACAAAAAAATACTCCTCCTCCCACTCTGTATGAAAATAATACGTTTTTGTTTGCTTGTTTGCTAGTTTTCCATCCATGTTTACTGTGCACCGACAGCTTTATGTGAAAGGGAGACAATTCAACTTACTCCTTCATTTTTAAAAACTGTGTTAGGATAGGCTAAGTACTTGGTGACCGTACAGTACTGTACATGTATTCATTTGTAAAAAAAAAAAAAAAAAATTTTTTTTTTTTTTTTTTCCTGGGGGCCGGACCAAAGGTGGGGGCGGGCCGGATGCGGCCCGCGGGCCGTAGTTTGGGGAACACTGTTGTAGACCCTCACAACAAATCCTATTCAGAAAGGGGGATGTAGTATCAGGCTGTTGGTAGGAACCTTTGTGTTGTATTGTGTTGCGGTTCGGACCGGAATAAAGGTTACCTGTTAAGACGGAGTCGTGTCACGCATGCTTCTGTGTAGCCTCAAGGGTTTATTAAATATATACATATCGGAGAACAGAACATTGGGTGGTAAAATTAGTTAAATGTATCCCATGAACCCAGATACTGTATACTGATGAAGATTTTGCCAAAAGGATTGTAAAAAATCACATGTGAAAAACAGATGATCCAAATCCTTACTTTCTCACAGAATACTGTACACATTTATCCACATCCATTTTAAACCTGTGTCTCAGAAAGTCATTGGTTGGATAAATTTTGTTTATAATTTTGAATTGTACTTCTTTGATTTTGGATGAGAGAAGGAAAGATAAATATTTGGATCTTGTGGCGGACCACTAGGGGACTCTACTCACACCCAGAGTACAGGATGTTGTTCCCAGAGGACCGGATGTTTTATTGTGAAAAGATTTATGTGTAAGGCGTGGTTTTGGCGCTTACCGCTCAGAGTTAGTTGGAGTTGAGTAAAGTGAAGTTCTGCATCCAGTTTCTGTGTCGTCTTTTCAGCTCCTCCACATTGGTGACCCCGCGAACCGAACATGTCGAGTTCTGAAGATGGAGCCAGCTCTTCTCAGATGTCTGCTGCTGTGGAACTTCCACCGGCTGTCCAGCTTTCTTTTTCGGTGGCCGTTAAAATTCCGGACTTCTGGCTGCATGATCCTCCTTCATGGTTCGTCCACATTGAAACACAATTTGCTCTTGGTGGAATTTCATCAGACGACACTAAATACCACTATGTGGTCGCCTCGCTGGATCCGCTGTCCACCCGGCGAGCAATGACCCTGCTCCGGGACCCTCCGGCACACGGAAAGTACGCCGCTCTCAAGCAGCTGCTCCTACGGCGCTACTCCCTCTCCGACGCAGAGCGCGCGGAGAAACTCCTTTCCCTCTCTGGTTTGGGCGATGGCACAGCTCTTGAGCTGATGGAGAGCATGTTGTCCCTGCTGGGATCAGATGACGGTGGGTTCCTTTTCATCCACCTCTTCCTCCGGCAGCTCCCGGCTCCAGTGTTCTGTACTGGCCAACTCCCCGCTGTTGCAGCAGAAGGACTACCGCTCGCTGGCGGAAGACGCCGACCGCATCCTCCTAGCCACGAGGACCTTCGCAGTCCAGGCAGTGGTTCCCGGATCTCCAGCAGCACCTTCCGAGCTTCAAGCAACGCTCTCAGAGCCGGACGAGCCATCGGTGGTGGCAGGGATCGCTTTCCGCAGGCGTAAAGGAGCCGCCCTTTGTTTCTACCACCAACGTTTTGGCGCCAAAGCACGACGGTGCATCCCGCCGTGCAGCTTCAAGCCGCAGGGAAACAACAACGCCAACGTTCGGTAGCAGCCGTGGCCGTTGGCGACAAGGAAAGGTTGCTTTTCATCGAAGACTCGAGGTCGGGGAGGCGGTTTCTGGTGGATTCTGGTTCACAGAAGAGCCTCGTTCCCCCGACTGGCTCCGACAGGTTGGCAGAAGGCTGCGGGCCGCTGCTAACTGCGGCTAATGGCTCTCCCATCAAGACATTTGGTGAAAGGTTGGTGACTGTTTGTTTCCATGACCGGGACTTCCAGTGGAACTTTGTTGTTGCTGCGAGCTCAGTTCCTATTTTAGGTGCTGATTTTCTTTGTGCTCATGGACTCCTCGTTGATGTTGCTAACAGACGTTTGATTGACGCTTTGTCTTTTTCATCACTGCCTTGTGCTACACGAGGAGCTGGGCCTTTGATGCATGCTAACTTTTTAGCTTCAGGAAACGTGTTTCAGCGTTTATTGTCAGAGTTCCCCTCGCTGACTGTCCCTAATTTTTCCAACACAGAAACAAAACACGGGATCGAACATTATATCCCCACAACGGGTCCTCCGGTTTTCGCGCGTGCGCGCCGTCTCGATGCTACTAAGCTAGCAATAGCGCGGCAAGAGTTTGCTAACATGGAGCGTTTAGGCATTGTGCAGCGTTCCAACAGTCCGTGGGCCTCCCCCTTGCACATGGTGCCCAAGTCAGACGGACAATGGCGACCTTGTGGGGATTTCCGCCGCCTTAATAACATCACGGAAAATGACCGTTACCCCATCCCCCACATCCAGGATTTTTCGGTTCACCTGGTTGGAACCTCCATTTTTTCTAAAGTAGATTTAGTGCGGGGATACCACCAGGTTCCCGTGCATGTGGAGGATGTTCCTAAGACCGCTGTGATCACTCCGTTCGACCTTTTTGAGTTTTTACCCATGCCTTTCGGTCTTAAAGGTGCAGCCCAAACGTTCCAGCGGTTGATGGATTCAGTCTTAAGGGGATTGTCCTTCGTATTTGTTTACTTGGACGACATCCTTGTAGCTAGCAGCTCGGCTGAACAGCACATCCCTTAGCAAAAAGTAGTATATTAAAGTATACTTCAAGTATACTTTTAAGGTACTTATCCGACTTGAAGTATACTTTTTAAGTACTTATCTGAGATATACTAAAAATAAGTTTATTTAAGTGTACTAAGAGTGTACTTATTTTATACTTTAAAAGAAGGCTGTGCAGTAATCTGACTTGAAGTATACTTTTTAGGTACTTATCTGAGATATACTAAAAATAAGTTTATTTAAGTGTATTAAGAGTATACTTATTTTATACTTTAAAATAAGGCTGTGTAGTAATCTGACTTGAAGTATACTTTTTAGGTACTTATCTGAGATATACTAAAAATAAGTTTATTTAAGTGTACTAACACTAATTTGACTAAGGCTGCGCTTTTTTGCGCAAGGGAACTTGGCTTCCAAATCCCCCGGTCCCTTTCAGTGGGCTATATAATGTCGATTCACATGCTAATGACCCTGCTAATGACCCATTAATTCTACACCTACACCCCCCACCCCCTACCCCTCAGTCCAAAATCCTTGGACCCAGTGCAAGCCTTGTATAACACATAAGCATTTATCGCTGCCAGGTCAAGCATGTTGTAGAACACGGCAATGGGCCGCACCGTATATAAATGTGCAATCTGGTCCATTATACCGGTATGTCAGTTGACCTCAGGTCATGTGACCTGTGTTGGTCCGTCAGTTTACCTCAGGTCATGTGACCTGAGTTGGTCCGTCAGTTGACTTCATGTCGTGTGACCTGTGTTGTTTTGTCAGTTGACCTCAGGTCATGTGACCAGTGTTGGTCCGTCACTTGACCTCAGGTCATGTGACCTGTGTCGGTCCGTCAGTTGACCTCAGGTCATATGACCTATGTCGGTCCATCAGTTGACCTCAGGTCATGTGACCAGTGTTGGTCCGTCACTTGACCTCAGGTCATGTGACCTGTGTCGGTCCGTCAGTTGACCTCAGGTCATGTGACCTATGTCGGTCCATCAGTTGACCTCAGGTCATGTGACCAGTGTCGGTCCGTCAGTTGACTTCATGTCGTGTGACCTGTGTCATTTTGTCAGTTGACCTCAGGTCATGTGACCTGTGTTGGTCCGTCACTTGACTTCAGGTCATGTGACCTGTGTCGGTCCGTCAGTTGACCTCATGTCATGTGACCTGTCTGTCAGTTGACTTAATGTCGTGTGACCTATGTTGGTCTGTCACTTGACCTCAGGTCATGTGACCTGTGTTGGTCCGTTAGTTGACCTCATGTCATGTGACCTGTGTCGGTCCGTCAGTTGACCTTAGGTCATGTGACCTGTGTCGATCCATCAGTTGATCTCAGGTCATGTGACCTGTGTCGGTCCGTCAGTTGACCTCATGTCGTGTGACGAGTGTCGGTCCGTCAGTTGACTTCATGTCATGTGACCTGTGTCATTTTGTCAGTTGACCTCAGGTCATGTGACCAATGTTGGTCCGTCACTTGACTTCAGGTCATGTGACCTGTGTCGGTCCATCAGTTGACCTCATGTCATGTGACCTGTCTGTCAGTTGACTTCATGTCGTGTGACCTGTGTTGGTCCGTCACTTGACCTCAGGTCATGTGACCGGTGTTGGTCCGTTAGTTGACCTCACGACATGTGACCTGTGTTGGTCCGTCAGTTGACCTCATGCCATGTGACCTATGTCGGTACGTCAATTGACCTCATGTTGTGTGACCTATGTCGTTTTGTCAGTTGACCTCAGGTCATGTGATCTGTGTTGGTCTGTCAGTTGACTTCATGTCATGTGACCTGTGTCGGTCCGTCAGTAGACCTCAGGTCATGTGACCTGTGTCGTTGTGTCAGTTGACCTTAGGTCATGTGACCTGTGTTGGTACGTCAGTTGACCTCATGCTGTGTGACCAGTGTCGTTGTGTCAGTTGACCTCAGGTCATGTGACCTGTGTCGGTCTGTCAGTTGACTTCATCTCATGTGACCTGTGTCGTTTTGTCAGTTGACCTCAGGTCATGTGACCTGTGTTGGTCCGTCACTTTACCTCAGGTCATGTGACCTATGTCGGTCCATCAGTTGACCTCATGCCATGTGACCTATGTCGGTACGTCAATTGACATCAAGTTGTGTGACCTGTGTCGTTTTGTCAGTTGACCTCAGGTCATGTGACCTGTGTTGGTCCGTCAGTTGACTTCATGTCATGTGACCTGTGTCGTGTCAGTTGACCTCAGGTCATGTGACCTGTGTTGGTCCATCACATGACCTCAGGTCATGTGACCTGTGTCGGTCCGTCACTTGACTTCAGGTCATGTGACCTGTGTCGGTCCGTCAGTTGACCTCATGTCATGTGACCTGTCTGTCAGTTGACTTCATGTCGTGTGACCTGTGTTGGTCCGTCACTTGACCTCAGGTCATGTGACCTGTGTTGGTCCGTTAGTTGACCTCAGGTCATGTGACCTATGTCGGTCCGTCAGTTGACTTCATGTCATGTGACCTGTGTCGGTCCGTCAGGTGACGGACAACAATAGGTCAAGCATGTTGTAGAACACAGCAATGGGCCACCTGCATGTGTCAGAACGCACCGTATATACATGTGCCAAGGACAAGGAGAGAGACAGTACTTGTAAGCAAAATAATTTATTTGACAGAACATCAGGGTTATAGGATAATCAGCACAGCAGAATAAGACAATTGTATGCATAAACTTGTTCTGGAGCAGACAAAGCTTTCCGTTCAGTGGATGTCCCAAAATGTTCAACTGTGAGATAACTTCAGGGTCTGTTATGTGTGAATTGGTCAGGGCCTCTCTAAGGGGGGAAGTGCAACTTACTTACCTGGTGGAAACATTGGAATGCAGTCTGGTGTGGTGGGGGTGTCTGAGTTGTGAGCACGCATATTTATAACAAAAGGCAGTTAATGGCCTACTAATGGTTGAAGAGAAGGAGGGGGTTTGTCCTCAGGATCTTGAAAATTCAGTCATCCTAGTGCTAAGAGTATATTTATTTTATACTTTAAAATAAGGCTGTGTAGTAATCTGACTTGAAGTATACTTTTTAGGTACTTATCTGAGCTATACTAAAAATAAGTTTATTTAAGTGTACTAAGAGTATACTTATTTTATACTTTAAAATAAGGCTGTGCAGTAATCTGACTTGAAGTATACTTTTTAGGTACTTATCTGAGATATACTAAAAATAAGTTTATTTAAGTGTACTAAGAGTATACTTATTTTATACTTTAAAATAAGGCTGTGTATGCTGGTGAAGATTCTCAGTCGTCCAGGACACGATAAATCAAAAAGGCGTTCAATACAAGATCAACTGGACTTTATTTGTAGCAGAAGACGTTTTGCTTCTCATCCGAGGAGCTTTATCAATTCAATGAACGTGTGCGCGTGGAGTGATAACAGGAGTCACGTACCAACATATGTAAATTGCAAGCTGAGGTAACACATACATGTAAATTGACAGATCACACCTTAACAGTAGGGGGTTCCCTTGAAGTCTCTGACAGAAGACACACAACTGTATGTAAATTGACAAAAAACACCTCACAGCCCAATAAGGCTGTGTAGTAATCTGACTTGAAGTATACTTTTTAGGTACTTATCTGAGATATACTAAAAATAAGTTTATTTAAGTGTACTAAGAGTATAATCATTTTATACTTTAAAATAAGGCTGTGTACTTGAAGTTTAGTTTTTATGAACTACATTAGAATAATTTACATTTATAAATTCAATGCATAGTTTAAATATGTATCTGTTGATCAAAACCAACAAGAATTACAACTCATAGTGCCACAAGCAAAAACGAAACAAAAAAACGGGGAGTGGTTTGTGTTGATTTCTCATCATGCTTAGCGGTATATTAGTGTTCAATTATAGTTTAAATCTGTATCCGTTGATCAAAGCCAACAAGAATTACAACTCATAGTTCAGCAATCAAAAACAACACTGAAAAATGGGGAGTGGACTGTGTTGATTTCCCATAATGCTTAGCAGTATTTTAGTGTTCCGGGCTGCACCATGAGTCAGAAGGACGTCTGTAGTACAGACCTGCCTGTTGTATCTATTAGTTTGGTTATTA
>JBBPBX010008343.1:40474-62820 GCA_038048925.1 Garcialebias charrua | reverse complement strand
AGACTGGTGTAATGTGCTCTCTCATAACTCATGTTCCCTGAGGGAAGGGAACATGGTGCAACACATGTTTGCCCTTTCAATGCCAAAGCTCGTTAAAGTGCATATGGAGAATGAACGTGTGGAGTCAACGCCTTTTTATACCAGGGGGTGGGCCCCTGGTGACGCTGATGCACACTTGCCTTATAAGGCATGATTGTATTGCTTCAGGTGAACCACGGAGAACCAATTCCCATAGTAATGTGGGTTCACCTTGTTCCCTTCCTTCAGGGAACATGAGTTATGTTGCATAACTTTCAGGTTACCTTATCAGTCAGTCCACTGCGGTGCAACATATTTGATATGGGAATTTCGCCCCCGCGCGGTTCACCTGAAGCATTACTACACGCCTTTTAAGGTGTAGTTGAACACTTAATGTATGTCAGTTTACTGACTTTACCATGTTCCACATAAAGTTGGAGCAGATTTGATCTGACCCAAATTTATTAACGAGTTCACTCTTTTTCTGGATTAAATTGCTTAAATGTGACTAGACAAAATATAATCTCATGAGAAACGTCAACTTATGTCGATTCACCAGGAGATTAACCTTTTATTGAGAAAATCATGAAAGTACATGAACAATTGTATCAAGATTAGCTCTGATTTAATAACTACTGTAGACAAAATTCAAATAGAAACAAACAGACAAGTTAAAGTCTAACTTGCTGCTGGCACATTTTCTTAAGAGTTTACTGGCTTAGGAAAAATAAGTTTAAGGAATAAGAAATGGAATGAAAGATAAGTTTAACAGAAGTTAATTATTTTGAAATGCAACAGGGTGGCACTTTTCCCAAACGAGTCCGGCTGGACTTCCCGCACGCTCAGCATACAATCAACGACTCTTTACCTGGTGACGAGCACGTCTCTTGGAGATAAGAGCTGAGAAGTTTGTGGACACTTAACGGACTGTGTTGTCCAGTAGACGTCCAGTTGAACTTCAGCGCGTGTATAACTGATTCAACGAACGTGAAGAGCGCCTTTCCCGGCAGGAACCAGGCCAACGTCCTGACTGGGTTTCAAAATAAAACTTTCAGAAAACAAATTCTTTCAGAACAGAAATGAGTGAGTTACAGCTGAGCTGTGCTGTAACCCTGGCTGATACGTAGGTCTAATTGGCATTTGACCAAAACGTTCAAACCAGTTTAAAGAAGAACTTAGTTCGAGTTCCCCCTTTGCACTGAAGCCAAAACGGGAAGTAAGAGTTTTAATATGGAGGGAGGGGTCAGCCCACTTCCTCCCACTTATTGGCTGTTTTAACAAAATAAAAGGAGTTACTTAGCAGTTCCCAGAGTTGAAAACTCTGAAGGACACTAACGTATTGTGTTTAGACAAGTGGCCAGATGGAGCTGCCAATAAAGAGAATATTATGGCTAATTCACAGACAAAGCAGAGAAGTTGCAGTTAAAAGTTTACCCTGAACTGTGCCATAAATTTAAAGCATCCTCGTACTGCAGAATAAACCAGCATGAGAGTAACACTCATGTTAATAACAGATCATCATTAAATGACAAAAAATATACAGGTGGTCCCCGACTTACGAGCGCCCTGACCTACGAGCGTTCGACTTTACGAGATTATCATAATTAATAAAAATATGAAATTTAAAAAAAAAAATTGGGTTTAAATGTTCTTAATTTCATGTGTACAGCACTTTGTTGCAGCTGTGAATGTTTTAAATGGCTTTATAAATACGTAAAGTATCATTATTATCATTTTTTTTTAATAATTTCGTGCTTTTTTGAACAACTTCCTGCGGGAACCAGGAACCGGAAATACCGCCTCCGCCATTTTACATTCATTAGTTCCAGTCTCGGCAGTCGGCTTTTGGAGGACTGTTTCTCCCATAAGAGCATGCCTCATACGGATAAATTAACTGGAAACACTCCCTGAACTCTGTGAATGTCTCAGGACTGGAGCAGCAGCCGCGATCGCTCCGCCGAGCGCTCCCACAGCACCGCGCGAGACCAGCAGCTCATGGTATGAGCTAAGGCTAACATGCTAAACCGGACCCAGCACCAGACCTGCAGCAGACAGCCGGCTTTGTGCGATCAGAGGTCCCTGGAGCTCGCCTCGATGTCGGACTGGAAGCCGAAGACATCGGGGGACAACGAGCTAACTTGGAATAACAAAGCCGACAGCATTTTTGGAGATGCAGATAAACCGGACTGCCCGGAGCTGCGGATTCGGGGGTGCTAATGCTAACAGATGCAGCTGAAGGCGGCGCAAGCAGACGGCTTTCGGTAAGTTATTAAAACTTTTTCTGTATGAAGTTAGGATACTAACAGTCCTTTCTGTCTGGACTAGACAGTTGCACTGCACTTTGACTGCACATAGAGCGCGCGGAGGGGGGGGCGAGAGACGACGTGTCTGTCGTGTGAAAACAAAAGGCGGAGAAAAGCACTGTTGTACAGAAAAAACTGTACAGGTATGTGTTTATAGATGAATGTGTGGTGTAATGTGCTAGCTAACTGCTTGTAAATAAAGTGTTGTGCATGTTTAAGGATCAGTATGTACGCTTGTTCAGTCTCATGTTGATAAACGGGTGTGCGCCGTAGCGCTAGCGTCTTTTTTCTATTTGCGAGCAAAGTTCCGGTTTTACGAGATAGCCACTGCGGGCCGTTCCGAGGTACGAATTTTCGGTTTACGAGCAACTCATAAGTACGGAACTCGCTCGTAAGTCGGGGACCACCTGTACTGTTGATCAATTCTGAATTAACACAAATTAAAAGGAAGTCTTTTCTGATTGATTTGTGTCTCTTAATTCAAAATAAATGTAACAAAATAGTGTCCACTTGTCTCCTTGAGAGCTCAAGAAAAGTGTAACACTCAGAGTTTCAGAGAGATGTGAAAAGGTTTAAATCCAGTAACAGACATGAGGGGCTGTATCACTACAAAGGCAAGTGAGCGTCTAGGTCTCCAGGGAGCCCTAATAAAAAAACACATTTACCGTAAATCAGAACAAAGTGAACTAAAATACATTTTGTGTATACTATTTATTACATTAAAACTTGGAACATTTTTCAGGAAATTTTGTCAATTCGTTTGAAACAAAACATAAACTTGAACACAATGGAAAAAACTAATCAGAAAAATCTAAAATATATACATGTAACTGTTTCATTTCTTGACAGCATGCTCTTCAGTACTTGTACTGTTATCAACAAACTCTGGAATCTTTCAGTGTTAATTACTGTACATGTGAACTCTCACGTCTTCAGGACATTTCTTTAATATTTAACACTCAGCAGTTGATAAGCGAGTTGTCTCTCATGTGTAGTTTCTCATGTGAGTTTTAGGAGTCATTGCAAACCACCTCGTTGTGTCTCATGTGTCTGTTTAAACTGGACTGATGGCGAAAGATTTGTCCACAAAGTTCACAAGCAAGGCTTGTGTCCTGTGTGGATTCTCATGTGTGTGTTTAAATTGGTCTGTTGACTAAAGCTTTGTCCACAAAGTTCACAAGCAAATGGTTTGTGTCCTGTGTGGATTCTCATGTGTCTGTTTAAACAGGACTGATGGCGAAAGCTTTGTCCACAAAGTTCACAAACAAATGGTTTGTGTCCTGTGTGGATTCTCATGTGTGTGTTTAGAGAGGTCTGTTGACTAAAGCTTTGTCCACAAAGTTCACAAAGCAAATGGTTTGTGTCCTGTGTGGATTCTCATGTGTCTGTTTAAACTGGACTGATGGCGAAAGCTTTGTCCACAAAGTTCACAAGAAAATGGTTTGTGTCCTGTGTGGATTCTCATGTGTCTGTTTAAACAGGGCTGATGGCGAAAGCTTTGTCCACAAAGTTCACAAACAAATGGTTTGTGTCCTGTGTGGATTCTCATGTGTGTGTTTAAATAGGTCTGTTGACTAAAGCTTTGTCCACAAAGTTCACAAGCAAATGGTTTGTGTCCTGTGTGGATTCTCATGTGTCTGTTTAAATTGGACTTATGGCGAAAGCTTTGTCCACAAAGTTCACAAGAAAATGGTTTGTGTCCTGTGTGGATTCTCATGTGTGTCTTTACAGTTGCTTTATGGCTAAATCTTTGTCCACAACGTTCACAAGCAAACGGTTTCTCTCCTGTGTGGATTCTCATGTGTGTTTTTAAATTAGCATTTCTGGTAAATCTTTTGCCACAAAGTTCACATCCAAATTGATTTAGTTGATTCTCAACTTTACTGCATGACTGTACATTCTTTTCCACTTTTAGACCTTTCTTAGTAGCCAAACCACTTGAAGACTTGTGGCTTGAATGACTTTTCATGTGTCTCTGAAGAGACAAGTTGTTGTTATTGGTTATGGTAGTTTCTGTTGCTCCTTCACGCTCCTCTTCATTGGCTGCTGCGTCTCTCTGGTCAGCCGAGCTGCTGACTGGACCACATCTGTCTTCCTCTTGGTGGTGATAAAGATGTGACAGTAATGGTTTAGTTTCATCATCACCTTCACTGACTTCAGTCTTTGAAGAGTTCACATTACCTTCATAGGAATTCAGATCTTGGGTTCTTTTAGTTTCTGCTGCCCCACAGTCCTCTCTACCTGTTTCCATCTGGAGAGCTGCTACTGGTTTGGAGATCTCTGTCCTCCAGTTGGTGTTGATGAAGCTGTGAGGACAGAGGTTTCACTTTGTTTTCTTTTAACAATGAAATTTAACACCTTGAATGTCTAAAGGCACAGACCTCGTCCTCGTTGTTTCATCAGTTAGCAAGACAAAGCTACAAAAGATTATATGCTAAACATTTTTGCTAGCGGAAAACCAACTACAGTACAGTGTATGACACTTAAAAAAACCAGTGAAATACAAACCTTCTATCTGCAGTTGGTGGTTTGGGCTGAAACCAAGTCTGTGTGATAGTTTTATGTTGCTCAGTTTCTCCTACACAACAGTTTCTGTTGACAGTCACAGATACACTGGAGCAGAGCCTGAAAACTGTTTGACTTCTTAACAGCGCTCTTCAACTGACGCTGTTGCTAGGCAACGACTCTGCAGTTCAGTTAGCTTGATTGCTAACTGAAGATGCTACCTAAAAACACACAACTTACAGCTAACAACAAGTCAATATGTATACATTTTATTGTCACATAATAAGTCATATGGATATTAGAGTTGTGCTAAAAGACATTCACCGACATTTACATCAATATTTGATCATTTGATATAGTTTTAGACATGTTTTGCTTTCTAAAATTGATTAGCAGCCATTTTGTGTTTGTTAACGGCTGTTAGCTGTGGGGGTCACTCTGAATCAGGTTGATCTAATAAGTTAAGCAGTTGTAGATGTACAACCAGTGATTAAACATTTAAAATATATATGTAGCTACATGTAAGGCAATAAGCAGGTGAATAAAAATGTCAACCCATAATAAAACCATTCTATCCATGATTGATCCACCACCTCCTGACGAAGAACCTGACATGGAGGATCTCAAGGACAGATGTCCTGCACTGTTCCAACATTAAAGGAGCTTTATGTAACTTTTCTAACAATATATTTTTAACATATTTCTTCACTCTGTCACTACCTTCTGACATACTGATTTTAGACAAGTAATCTCTGAAAAAAACTATTGTCCCCTTGCTTCTCTAAAAGCATTTCTAAAAAGCCACAGTGACCCGCCTGTAACCAGCCAATAAAAACAGAGCTTGAATTTGAATCAGCCAATAAAAACAGCTTGAATTTGAATTTCAGCAGAGAAAGGGGTAACAGAGCCATATATGGCTATGAGGGGGAGGGACCAGAAACGTGTCTCTATTCAAAATTTTCCTAAGTTCCAGCGTGTTCAAATTACATACTGAACATTTAAGAGGACGTCATGCAGATTGAAGTTAAATGTCAAGGTTTTTTTTTTTTACTTAGATGATGAGAATGATTTGTTGCTATTTACTTTAAATAATTTTCTTTGCACATAATGTGTTGCATTTTTATTATTATTTGTTTTTCCATATTAATGCAGATCTCCAGAGGCTGGTGGCTCTGAGCAAATTTTCCTGGCCTATCTAAAAATCAAAAAACTAAAACATGCTGAAACACATGCAGTTGATTGATGTTCAAGCTGTATTTTAATTTTGTACAACGTAGGTGATCATTTACTTTTGAATAGTTCAGGTTTTTGATTTGGAACCACTTTAAAAGTTTGAGTTGACTTTCCATAAAATTATGTCAGAAGGATTTGAATTGTTTACAGTACATGACTTTTTTTAAATAAAACTGACTAATTTATCCAGTTAAACAAACTTAATAAATTAACTTGTATCAACTTAATTGAATTACTTGTTACAATTCGTTTAAGTTGGATTAACTATTTTCTTTTTTCAGTGCTGCTGCAATTGGACTTTAATTTGCATACAGGATGTGTCGTGATGCTGGGCTCAGTCCATTTTCTTCAGGGGATCTGGTTGCTGGCTATGCTTCATCAAAATGTTTGCACACTATTTTAATGCGTTTATCTATTATAAAATTTAAATAATTGAGTTGGAACAGTTTCTTGTTATTCTACAACATGCAGTGTAAATCTTTCATTGCACTTTTGACATATTTGCACAGTTAATGGGGACAGAAACATTTTATTTAAGATACACCCAAGGAGTTAATAATATTCTATCTAAGGAGTGTACTGTACAAGTATATCAACTGTGTAAATGTTTACATCCGTCCATTATTTTTTTACGCGCTTCTTCCATTTTGGGTCACGGGGGTCACTGGTGCCCATGTCCAGCAATCACTGTGTGAGGGGCGGGGTACACCCTGGGTAGGTTTCCAGTCCATTGCAGGGCTAAATGTTTACATAGCAATAGAAAATAGAGTCTAATTGTACAAACTTGGAGTGTACCTGGACCTTCATGGGTCAGTCTGTATTATGAAGTTACATGTTAGCCTGCACAAACAGGCTACATACCCTGCCTGTACCTCGTACCCAGTACATACTGAGCTGTACTATGTACAGTAGTCTCTCGTTCATCATGGGTGTTAGGGACCACGTCCCCCGTGATAAGTGAAAAACCTCGAAGTAGGGATACAGTAGTCCAAGATCAAGTTCATGTAAACTTGATTGTATAACTTTATTCCTTGTATTCCATTGATATAAAATGTGCTGAGTTCTTCTTTTCTTAACATTTCTGAACAATTTAGAATGAAACCTAAACTTCTGTTAAAATCTGTTTTTGATCCTTTTTCAGGGTGGACCAGGAATAAGAGGAGCCCGAGGAGACAGAGGGGAGCCAGGAGTGACGGTTTGTGATATGCATTTTATTAAGAACACACATTTTCTGCAAAAGTGCTCGGACAAGGCTGGTCTGAAACCTTTATGTGCTATAGTTATTTAGCAAGGTGAAATCATCCCAGGAAGAGCAGGCCGTATAACATTTTGTGACTAAAAATTATATCTACTCCCACTGAAAACGATAGTAAATCCCAAAGAAGTTGAAAGTCAACAAGCAAGCTGCTGCATTCTTCACTTACTGACAGTCCTCTCTACATCCAAGGACAGAGCATGTCACTGCTTTTGCACAAATAAATGTGTACAAATAAATTTTATTATATAAGGCAAACATTATACAATATAAATACTGTACTCTTGAATAGAGCCTTTTCATCAAATGCACTGAAGGCAATGCCCTTTCTTTTAGGACATGAACTTTGAATTGGAAAAAAGTTAGAAATTTGAACATGTTTTTGTTACGGTGCTTTGAAATTGGAACAAGTGTACAAAACATGATCAGCTATAAGACAAGCTTTGCCAGGTTGGTCAATAAGTTATATATTAAATTATTATATACACATTTTTTCAGAGTATGTGGTTTCCTGTTCTGGCTTGCACATAATAATTGTAATAAATGTTGAACACATGTTTTTTTTTTTGTTTTTTTTTAACCATTATATAATAAGTAAGGGAGAATAGTGGCACAGAGGTTAGAGGAGGTGAGCCTGTGATCAGAAGATCGCTGGTTCAACTCCTGGTACCAAGAACATTAAAATGTGGGTGGGATTGGTGAATCACCTTCACCTATCTCCACCATCATTTACCCCTTGAGCAAGGCCCTACCCCCCATTTGCTCCTCCAGGTGCCCTAGATAGCAGCTCTCTGCTCCACACAGAGGGCTGTGGTAGCTCAGTGGTCTGTGGTTGGATCAGGAGGAGCATCCAGCACAAAAATAATTGCCAAGTCTCCGTGCAACTTAGTTCACTGTGGTAACCCCTGAAGAAGGGAGCAGCTGAAAGAAGAAGAAGAAAAACATTACAAAAAACATTAGTCACCTAGTTTTAAATCAAAACTAAAATGAGAGTTACCACAAGTTTTTAATCACATTTCCTATTTTCTTAGACATAAGATGCATCGAACCTTTACTTTATTTCCCTCTTTTTTTCATGAACACCACAGTTTCATAGGATTGTTGTGGCAAATAGAAAACATATGAAGTCAGTCTGTAAGGCTGAACAGTCAAACAATAAACAAAGTTAACAACTGGCTTTCTGGTTTCAGTGGACTTGTGGTTTTCAGAACTTTTCCTCTGGATCCTGTCGCAGTAATTCTGTCTACACTTTAAACACTTTATAAAACGAGTTCTACCTCACGGCAGATGGATAAAAAACTCTGATTGAATCCCTGATGTAGAGCTTTTTGTAGAGGCAGCTGGCGGTGCAAAGGCTCAGTGGTTGCATCAGTGACTTTGATTGGAGGTTAAACTTAGTCAGAGTCAGTCAGAGTCAGAGTACAGTACTTTTATTGCACCAGTTTGCACCAGTACAGCGTGATTATGTACGCACAGTCATCCTGAAGGGGACTACGTGTGTGAAGCTGCTGCTATCAGGACACCATATGAGACATCAAAAGATATATCACATTTTGTTTTTCAGTGCGGCCTCTCCCATCCATATCGGGATGATGATTACAGGTGTGAAAACAAGGAAAGAACCATGAGGGTAGTAGCGTTGGTATTACAAAAAAGATATATCACATTTTGTCTTTCAGGACACCATATGAGACATCAAAAAACTCTACCAGCAAGCACAGTTAAGACAAATCACATTTGCATTTGAGGGCGAAGCAGTGAGACAAGTCCATGAGCTCCATTCAGATTAGCCAGAGTTCTGATGATGACGTGATCAGCCAGCCTTATCTGACTCAGAGGACACAGAATAGTTCTCCGGGGAGGGAGGGGGGGTTGCGACAGAAGCTTCATTTCTTCAGTTGCTTCACTCCGGAGATTTTGTAGTCAGCCTGTCCAGGCTGACTCAGGGAGTCTGATTAGATTAGCATGATTTATCTTTAGGGCAGGCTCACAGTGTTCTTTCTGTGGCCTTGAGTCCAGGTGGCTGTCTGGAATCCAATACACTCCAAATTATGGGAAACTTTTCACCAACCCATACTATGAATCAACTCCAGATGTGGCCCTCCTGGGTGTTGCAAACAAGTCCCGAACCTTACCGGTGGTCTGCGGTCCTCTGCCGCCTCCACTTTGCGGTTCAGCTCATAAAGCAGCTGATTCATCGATGTCACAGCTCGGATCACACTCTCGGTTTGAGAAGGGAGCTTCGAGAGCGCGTTGATCGCCTCGGAAGTCTTCCTGATTTTCCGATAGAAGAGAACTCCACACAAGCCAAAAAGCAGAGCACCTGCTATCATAATTCCAATTATGAATATATCCTCCACATCCTCGACAGAAAGCACGTCCAGGCATAACATCTTCCATTCGCCCCAGGAATCCATGATATACCCAGCTGGGCGACTGCAAAGAGCAAGCCGGTTCCCCAGGACCGGAACGCTTCATAGAAAATTTTTTATCAATAGAGTTAACAACCCACGAAACCAGATCCATCGAGAATTTACGTTCGAGCGAGCACTGAAAAAATAAAAACTGCAGACAAGACAAAGTGGCAAAGCAGGGAGAGGAAAACTCAGGAGGGAAGGAAGAAAGCTGCTGCTCCGTCCAGAGCCGAAAGTGAAAGAGGAGACATGGTGTTGAATAAGTTCAGCTCTAAAATAAATAATTAAATACAACAAACATTTTTGTTATTCTTGTACAAGAAAGTACTGTATGTAGTAGATTATATATTCTTTAGAGATTAAAGAGCAACTCCACACCCTGTGGATCGGTAACTCCTCCTTCCAAAATCTCCCTGAAAATGGGCGTGTCAAGAGACAAGGAGGGGTGGAGGTAGAGTTGTGCTTTTGTTCACGCCTCCACCTGCAACAACCTAAAACAAATTAAACCTCTAGCCAACAACATACACCAAGCAACAACAAAGAATAAACATGTAGATGTATTTATCTATTCCACCCATTCCATCCAAAACCAAAGGCCTAAAAAAATGAAAATGAAAATAAAAATAAAACCGCTTGTCAGGAGTGAAATGCAGCACTTCCATATAAGGTATGCACTTCTCATCTCTGCAGGGGATTGGCTCTGCTTGAACCACCTGTGTGACATCACACATGAGCAGACATGTCACACATGAGCGTTTGCACAAATAAGAAAATTAAGGTGTAATCCACCAGTTCAACCCATAGAACTACCGTAAACACATTTTTAGACCAAATATTGCCAAATATTGCCAATTTACACAGATATCAAAGTCAAAGTCAAAGTCAACTTTATTGTCAGATCTGCAATATGTACTGTACAGGACATACACAGGACCGAAATTGCGTTTCTCTCAGTCCCTCGGTGCAACAGTAAACATCTAAACATTGAAACACTGAAACATATAATAATTGACATAAGCATAAAATAGTAAAACTAACACTGTCCTGAGTTTTTTGCATAGTGGAATAAGAGTATGAAAATTTACACCAACTCTAAAACTAAAACATTAAACATTTAATGAACATAATACTGTCCTGAGTTTTTGCATACTAGTATAAAAAAAGAGTATAAAAAGTATAACTAAAATAAACTAAAGGTTTCTAGCATTGACATTTGCAAAGTGGCAAAGCAGCGTATGAGTTAATGTACACAGTATATGTATGAGGTAGTAGTTGATGTTGTTATAGAGGCAAAAAGTGGCATATGCAGTAAGGCACATTGGGCATCCCTAAATAAGACCGTTCAGAGCACATTGTATATGTATCAGCAGTGGTGTAGATATTAGAGTAGTGTAAATGTAAACAGTAGTAGTTACATGTAAGCAGTAGTAATAAAAGTAAACAGTATTAATAAATGTAAACAGAGAATGTAAACAGTATTATGATTATAGGCAGTGATGTAATACAAACATTAGTGCAAGTATGAGAAGTAGTGCAAACTGTATGAGCACATGACCGAGAGCTTAGTGAATAAACCGTTTGATGACACAGAGTCCAGTGTTAAAATCTTTGTGTTGTGTGGTAATGTGTGAGAAAGTTTTAGTGTTAAGGCAGTTCAAATGGGAGGGGGGGCAGAGCAGGCAGAGTGTTTAGCATCCTGACTGCCTGATGAACAGAGCTGTCTCTCAGTCTGCTGGTTCGAGCCTGGAGACTCCTCAGTCTCCTCCCTGATGGCAGCAGTCTGAAGCGGCTGTGTAGTGGGTGTGTATGCACAATTATGTGAGAATAAACACAGCCATAGTGCTAGATAACATTTTAAACACATTCTAGGGAGTTTATCAGCTAAAAAAAGTTAATTTTGGGTTTAGTTCCTCTTTAAAGATATAAGATCAAGCATTGTGAAAAGATTTCTGTTTGTCTGCTGCCATGGATGGTGATCGTATGACTGAAAACAATGTTCAGTCAGTTCATCTGATCATTGGTTGAATGTCTACAACTGATGAACTTTTGGTGTCAGTCCAGATCAAGATGGCCACCACAGCCAATCAAACAACAAACTCACAAATGTCTAAAACTCTGCTGATGTTTGCAGATACTGAGCTAAAACTGGGAGTGGTTGGAGCACCAAGCTGCTTTGATAAACTTGGACAAAATCTATTGAAAGTCCATGTTTTTGAATTTCACGTTGTTTTGTTTTCACAGGGACCTCAAGGGCCTATGGGAGAAATTGGGCCACGTGGACCTTCGGGACTTCCTGGTCCTCAGGGGCCCAATGGACTCACCATTCAGGGGCCTCCAGTAAGACTTTGTTATGTTTCAGGAGTAAATTGATAACATGTTGGAAGTTTCTTCCTTGTTGTGGTATTCAACAAAGTTAAGTCAGGTCCTCTGGACGGTTTCTTTGTGATGAAACATTTCATACTTCATCCAAAGGACTTCATCAGTCTGAGGAGCCACAACAAAATCAGTCCCATAAGTAGCACACTCACATAGTGGGCCAACCAGTTTAATGGTGATAATATGATTTCTGAAGTCTGTCTTCTCCCCATCTCCCCCACCAGAAACCATCTTATCACCATCAAACTGGTTGGCTCACTATGTAAGTGTGTTACTTATGGGACTGATTTTGTGTGGCTCCTCAGACTGATGAAGTCCTTTGGATGAAAGATGAAACGTTTCAACACAAAGAAACAAGAGAAATAACTTAACTTTGTTGGATGTTTTATCTGTATTATTGAAAATGAACTTTGATTTTTGTGGTATTATTCTGACTTTGGATAAGGCCACGGTAGTTTGGTTTACTAAATTAAAAAACGTTGACATATTCCTCCAACAGATTTTCAGACGCTCGTGAGTTCATGTTTAAATCCTGCTGAACGCTGCCGAGGCTAAAAGAATTGTTTGGTCACCAGCAAGTCTGATGTCAGCCTCTCCGGGGTTTTGGTGAATTCTGGTGAATTGTTGAGTCTTTTAGAGACCTAGTGATATTGTTTGTTTTTCAGGGCACTCGTGGAGACAAAGGAGAGAGAGGAGAGATCGGACCAGTGGGACCAGTGGTACGTACGACTCACAGAAGGTCAGATTATGAGCAACGAATGGCGTATATTGTCAGAGCTTCCATTCACAGCAGCAATAACTGCACATATTTCCTGAAAGACAGTGCTTCAGCTTTTAGAACAACCCCAGCTGATGTTTTTGCTTTATTTGTGTGTATTATGCAAAAAAACAACAACAACAATATCTTAATTGTCAGTGGGTCACAATTGTGCAACATAGTTTTGCAATAAAACCACAATACAGTAATTTTAACGGAGACTAAAATCTATTTTATCATCAGTTTGGTTATTTTATTCAAACCTGTGCTCAGTCACTGTCACCAGTACAACAATTCATACTCAACAGCGCATGTGTCAAACTCAAGGCCCGGGGGCCAAATGTGGCCCTTGTTGACATCTTATCTGGCCCCCAAGATGTTATTTTAAATGTAAAATTATTTTATCACTTTAATTTTTTTCAGTAATCTTTGATTATGATATGAAAAGTGCAGAAGAGAACGTCAAATGAGACCAATCAAAGTCTTGTTGAGAACCTGCAACCAAGAAAAGATGTTTGGTATCTGATTTGAGTTCATGTAGATTCTGAAACCGGTCCTTGGTTTGAAAAAGGTTTTATTTTGGCCCCCCTTTTGTAATGAGTTTGATACCTCTGAGAGTGCATGTGTCAAAGGCCCATGGGCCAAATCTGGTCCTCGTTAACATCTTATCTGGTCCCCAAAGAAGATATTTTAAATTTAAAGTATTTTTATTGCTTCATGTTTTGCCTAAAACCTGATAATGTCAGTGCAGACTTCCTTGTTTGATTTTTCAGCCATCTTTGATTTTGATGTGGAAAGAGCAACAAATGGCATAAAATGAGACCAATTAATCTTCTGTTGATGACCATCAAACCAAGAACATATGTCCTTTATCTTACGTGAATTAATGTATCGACCGAAAGTGGTCTGTTTCTTTATTTTGGCCCCCTTTTTTAACGTAGTTTGATACCCCTACTCTAGAGGTATGAAGTAAAAAAGGAGGGTGGGGTCAGCTTTTATAGATGAGTGTTGACTCACATAAACCAGGACATGGACACAGAGGAATGGAGGCGCTGAGATATGAATGCTATTTGCAGAATCTTCATTACTGAGCAGGGAAACAATGAAAGTACAGGTAGTCCTCTGGTTACGACGGTCTCGAGTTACGACGTTTCGTGGTTACGACGCATCTCCCTTTACTATGAAAAGCTACACAGTTTTACGTCGTAAACGGAATGTGGAATACAACGGATGGACCGGTTTTACGTCGTAAGTGTAGCGGCTGAGGAATACTGCACTGTATACTGTGAACACGGTTTTACGTCGTAAACGGAATGCGGAATATGGCGGATGGACCGGTTTTACGCCGTAAACGTAGCAGTGGAGGAATACTGCACTGTATACTGTGAACGCGGTTTTACGTCGTAAACGTCTTAAAGCAACGGCGGAAAATAATGTACTGTACACGGTGCAGCGGCGGAGGAATACTGTACTGTACTGTACTGTACTGTACTGTGAACGCGGTTTTACGTCGCATACGGAATACGGCGGATGGACCGAGGACAGCGTCACCAGCATCACAGTAGGTCATTAACTCTCTTTGCCCTTCATTATGGCTCCCAAACATATGTGTTTTTTGATAATTATGTAGGGGACTGTGTTAGGATAGGCTAACTGCTTGGACTGCTTGCATGTACATGGTGCAGTATGTACGTATTTTCCGACTTACATTGAAAATCAGATTACGACGCCACGTAGGAACTGATCTACGTCGTAAGTCGAGGACTACCTGTAATGTGAAATTAATTGCCTGGTGTTCTCCAAAGGAGCCCTGATGTCAGCAAATGCAGAACCAACGTGTCTGTGGTTCCCTTATCAGTCATGTCACTCAGTGCAACATAATGCTATGGGAATTGCACCCCCACGCGATTACCTGAAGGAATACACTCACGCCTTTACAGCAGGAGTGTCAGCGTCATGCCAGAGGCCCCGCCCTCTGGGTACTTAAGGCGCTGACGCCCATCCATCTATCTCTTATTGCCCTTCACCTCGCTTAAACCTGAACTCAACCCTCTTCGCGGGACTTCTCTGTTGCTTCATCGCTCGACCAGAGGTGAGCTTGCTCCCTACACAGAGCGTACGGAGAATTCTTCCTGCATACTGCCGGGCTAGCGAAAGCTAGTCCGGCACATTTTACCTTAACCCCGAAGTTTTTTCTTCTCCTCTCTCCGCAGACTGCTTCGCTCGACGGCGCTAAACTGCATCACATCGCTACCTCTGCTAATTCAGTAGCAGGCTAGCCAGCGAAAGCGACGCGACGGAGACGTCTCAAATAAAAAGAAAAAGGATCTTGGAAGGACTCGCTCGCCTTATCTCAGACATGCCTCCGGAGAAAGGAAAGCAAAAGACTTCCAAAAAAGACTGGCAGGACGGCAAGCCCGACCTCGCGCCTGCCCCAGCGGATGCGGTTTCTCCCTCTCGGCGACGGACACCCATGAGGCCTGTCCTGTCTGCCTGGGAATGTTACACGCAAGCATGGCACTAGATGCGCCTGAGTCATGCCAACACTGCAGCCAGATGCTGGAGACAGTGAGGAGGCACTGGGCAGACTTTGTCGCCAAAGCAATGGGTGCTGCTGTGGCGCCAACAGACCCGGACACAACTGAACTTCTCACTCCCACGTCGGAGCTCGAGAACATGGCCCTGGAAGACAGTACCCAGGGCAAATGGGGCGACAGCCTGGACGTGCTGGTTCCTATAGGAAACTCAACAGCCGACTTCGACACTCGAGGCTTGATGAACGATGACGAGATCTCAATCTCGGCTTCAGGTGAATTTTCTGCGGACGAAGCAGAAGCTGAGCACGAGGAACAGGAGGGAGACCTGTCTCACACCCTGGTGCCTGTGCTTCCGGAGACTGACTTTTTGATCCCTGCTCTGTTCGACTTGTGTCCCAGAGCAACGGACGCACTGCAGGTCCCATGGCCGGAACCTCTACCTCGTCAACAAGTCACGAGGTTGGCAGGAAATTATTTCTATTCTAAGCAGCAGGCCGCAACGAGGCAAAGGATGCCCATCTTTCCAGATTTTCTCACGGAGCTGACCTGCACCTGGTCTTAGCCTAGAGCTCCCATGCTGCTCCCGCTCTCGCAGTTCCTCGACGTGGATGGAATGGATGAAGCGGGCATAGCCAACGTGTCTCAAATGGAGGACACGCTGGCGTCTCATCTTTGAGATTTTCATTAATGAAAAGTGCGTTATAAATTGAATTCATTATTATTTTTATTATTATTATTATCTCATCTGGCTCCCAGGTCATCCGGGACAAAACCAACTCTCCCCAGCAAAGCCTGTCGAGCTTCGGCCTCTCTGCTCGAGAAATGCTACAGAGCTCAGGGCCTCGCGGCACGCACAATGAACGCATCCGCCTTGATGCAAGCGTACCTGGCTGAAAAACTGCAGGAGCTCCAGGTAACGACAGACAAGCAAGCTGCCGCCGACGTGTTGGATGAAGCCCGTAGGGCAACAGACTTTGTGCTCCCCATGATGGGGACAGCAGCTGTTGCACAGGGCAGAGGAATGGTTGAGGTGGTCATCGCACAATGCCATCTGTGGATGACCCTAACTGACCTCCTGGAGGGACAAATAATTCCTTTTCTCCACCATAACCGAAGGGACTGTTTGGAACAACTCTGGATCGAATTCAAACCAGGCTGGACCAGAGGCGCAAACAGGCTGAGGCTCTCCGTGTAGGCATCCCCAGAAGCAGCCTTGACACCACTCAGCCACACGTGCTCCACCGCAAAAGCAGCCCGCATACGAGGCAGAGCACCGGCAGAGACCACCGCCGGGCCCACCTCGGACCGAACACGCCTGGAGTAAAAACAGATTTGTTCCCCGCCAGGCAGACCGGCACAGAGCCTCCTTGGCGAATCGGGACACCAAACAGAAGCGTGCCTGATGAACCAGGACCGCTTCATAACTTTACACGATCACCCGCCCAAGCGGTATGGGAAATTATCTTTTTACGTCCAGACTTTGTTTGTAGCACGGTACAAAAAGCTGGTGACTTTGTTTCCACTGGCGGTTCTGGACACGGGCCCACACGGGCCAGTGCCCATGTATCACGGAGCCTGGCCCTCCCTCTGGCCCGCCCTCTGAGCAAGAAGCGGAAACCATCCGATACCAGCATAATTTACGTATCAGATTTTTGATCCAACCTGCCGATATTTTCTGACCCATGATGCACGTTGGCTTCAAACTATGGAATGGATTTCCTGAACGGAGGCGTGTCTCATGATCCCAGAGTAATAAGACCCGCCTCACATTCAGGAAATCCATGTCATAGTTTGCAGCCAGCTGCAGCGTGAGGAGCTGACTGAGTACTCTGTTGGGTTTGTTTTGGCATCGTTTTCAAAAAGCGGGTCGTTTGTTTATGGATTCTTTACATGGAGCTGGTCACAATTGGTTATGGATCACTGTTTACATGGAGCTGGACACTTGTTTCTGTTTCAAGATCTGACACTGGTGAGTAACATGTTAGCTAGCCTAGCAGCTAGCCGACTTTTCATCGTAACAAAGTAACATGTGTCCGCTGTGTGGAAGTATTTAAACACCGCAAGACAACAACGTTCAATGTCTGCAGAGCTATATACAGTAAACACATCTGTGTCACATTAAACCGCGGTCAAGTTAGTTTTACGCCGGACATTCGAGCTCCGGGGCTTCAGCGGTGTGTTTTTCTTTTTCAAGCCGGGAATGGCGCTCTGTTTCCGGGCAGCTGCTGTCAGCTTCCCCTGGAGCTCCGTGGCTGCGCATCATATCATAACAGCTACAATATAAAGCCATGTAAACACTAAAAACAGGAACATGTCTGTGTTGGTTTATGCCATGAACTTAGCAGATGTAAAGCCATTTAATATTTTATTTAATTTATTTATTCATTCATTTAAAAGAGACAAAATAAAACAAATTAATCAAAAATAAAACATTGAATGAAAAGAGTGCAGAAAGAAGAAAAAAATCTTATATCACCCCATTATTTAAAATAATATATAAAATAACTTTAAACAAACAATCACTTAACTCCATATCTGTAAAATTAACTGAATTATAACCATTTTTGAGTTTGGCTTATTTCAATTGCCTGCTGCAGCCATCTTCAATTCAATTGTACTGTAAGGGGTTATGAGAGGAGGGTCAGTTTTAATACTGACCTCCTTTTTACCTTAATTTACTTATTCAGATTGAATAGTAATTTCACGGATTCTCTTCTTTTTCAGTTTACCCAATATTTCTGTGATCTTTATGATGGATAAATAAACAGAGCCATTAAGTGACAATGGACGTTGACTTAGTTTGATATGTCAAAGAGACACTATCATTTATTTAAAATAAATCAACTAAATTAACACCATTACACTTGATTGACATGATTTCACTTTCTTTCAAATTAATACGTCAGCACACTTGAATCATAACAACAGACATAAATACTAGATGTTAAACATATTTAGTCTGTGGCTCTTTAACTTAAAATAGTTTCCAGCTTAGATTGAGAGAAAGATAGGAGGAAAGATTTAAGAAGAATTGGGAGGTTAAGAGAGGAAGTTTATCTTGCATTTATGAAACCAGATGACACTCTTCCGTACGCGTCCAGCTAAGATATCATCACACCTCCAGTAAGCAAACAGCTGCTCCTTTACCTTAAGACGTCCGCCTTGGTTCTGGCAAAGAGCTGTGGTCAGCCTTGGACTGACGAGTCGTCGGTCCCGCAAGTCCAAGCTGGACTCCAGACGTGTTTACCTTGTCGGTGTCGGTGATACTCGCTTTCGTCGGCAGAAGCCGTGACAGTCGTGGTTTCTTGGCTCAAGATAATTTATTCCAGGAAGGAATAACAAAGTTGGAGCTTACGCTTATTCGAAGTGGACTCATAACAGCCTGTTATCAGTCCTTAGCTGAAGACGCAGGTCGTTAGCTCTTGACCAAACGTACCCAGCTCTTTGGGAAAGGTTCACATCTCTTTGAAGTTCCCAGCAAACTCTGAAGCGTTCTCGCACAGTTAGAACTTAAAAAGCAGGAACAAAGAGAGGAGTGCACTTGCCTTATCAGGCCCAAGGTTACAGCCAGAGCAGAGGGAGATTTGTTTAGGAAAAGACAGAGAAGCTGGAGCCTTGTTCATGAAAAACAACGGATTAAACTGTCTTCTTATTTCTAAACAAAACAGTCGGGTCTCTGTGACCCGAGATTTCACCTTTAACACCGCAGTGAACACAACTCTTAAAGAATAACACAGCTTAAAAGCACACATCATGAAAATGACAAAAGTTATTCTTTTGATCACATCAGCCTAAAATCAAAGATAGAAATAGTCTCTTTTGGTGACTATATTTATCAGATTATAGCTAAATGAATGATTTTGTAGTAAATGTCTTGCTTTACTGAGAGGTCAGTAAAGGTCATCACTGGACAGTTCAAAAGTACACAGGTGTCTTAAAAGTGGACAAGGTCATGCCCACTACAGTACTCAAAAGTTAATCAGCAGTAAAGAAACATCCGTTTATTATTTCTTGAAAGATTTTTCAAAATCTGTCCAGAGGGTCATGAGATATTTTGCTAACAGACCAACATCATTGATTCCAAATAAATAACGCCAGTGGTGGAGAAAGTACTCAAACACTGTACTTAAGTAAAAGTACAAATAAACAGACAAAATGTACTCTAGTAAAAGTAGAAGTACCATATTAATGTTTTTACTTAAGTAAAAGTAAATAAGTACTTGCTTTTAAAAATACTTAAAGTATTAAAGTAAAAGTACTTGCTGAATGTATTACCTAATGCAATGGTTTACAAAATCATCAAGTGTGCGTATATTTTCTGTAACAATACATTAATAGTGTTGAGTCATTTTAATGAACAATGCTGCAGAGAATACCGTACATGTTTTCATTGTGTTTACTCTGACACAGTTCACACTTGGACTTGTGATTCTGTGCGTCAGTATTTCAGGGATGACATGAAGAGTTAAATGTCATTAAGTAAAATAAGAAAGAGGAATGATTTTACCTTTGAACATTTTTATTTAACACAAACCAATGTGTCATTTTAACTGCAGTAAACACGTTTAAGTAAAAGTTGTCTGTTTGAAAAAAGGAGCATTAGACCTAACAAAGGAACATCTGATCATTTCAACTCCAGTTTGTCTTCAACTCTAGTTAAAATACTGTCTAGTCAACCTTGTAATGGGTCAATAGTGAACAATATTTTAACTTCCTGACACCATTTTCGAAACTTGGACCTGAGTGTCGAGACATTTGGAGACATCTCTTGTCTCCTGTCCTAACATCCCATGAACTGATACATTTTAATATTGCAGCAATAATTTCTTGTCCAAGTTCAGAATAAGTTGTTTTTCAAAGTTTTTTTTTGAGTCCAGTCTGGCTCTTTTGGGAGAGAGGATCTGTCCTGCTGTACTGAACAGTCTTTCAATAATATTTCAATAATCTTTCAATAAGGCCATGGGTGTTGTGTATCTTGCTGACTCTGTGGTGGAATCCATTTTGGGTGTGTTAGTGGTGCTGTGGGTGCTCCCAGCTCAGTGACGTATATACTAGAATATATGTCACTGGTCCAGCTCTTCTTGAAGGCAGGTCTAATGTTACCTGTCCACTTTGCAGTGATTCAATGGACCAACTCCCCTCTCAACATCAGTTACTTTCAAACTACATGTAATGACAAATCAAAAAACTGCAACGTGAATGTAACTTGTAACTCAACACATTATAGAAATGTAGTGTAGTAGAAAGTACAGATACTTCATGTAAAATCTAGTGGAGTAAAAGTAAAAGTACCCACATGTAAAGTACAGATACATGAAAAATGTACTTAAGTACAGTTACAAAGTATTTGTACTTTGTTACATCCCACCACTGAATAACGCTATAATTTTAAAGAAAGATCTTATGCATTCTAAAAGTCCTTTGCTTATGCTTTGGGAATGAGTCTCAGCTACTACCACACCAAATTTTATCTCAATTTTTTGTCAAATTGAATGAGTTGTAGTCAATTTTGTGTTGTTTAAGTTCAGTTAGCTGTGGCAGCCATCTTAAATTGGATGTACTTTAAAAGTCAACCAGTCGTAGAGAGCCATTCAGTGAATATTTCTTGAAAGTTTCATCAAAATCTGTTCAGTTGTTCATAAGATATTTTGCTAACAGACAGATGCAGAATACAAACATAATTTGATGATTTCTGGCAAACCGATCAACAAATGAGTCACTCATTTGTTGATCGGTTTGCCAGAAATCATGATGCCAGAAATCATGAAATTCTGCGATTTTGTATTCATCAAAATCGCAGAATACAGTTGCTGTGATAGTAGGGCAGCCAATGTTGTTACCTGTATATAATTTTGGACTGAGAAACTGAACCAAGACTTCACCTAACAGTTATTTTCATTATCATTTTATTTGCTTATTAATATATTTTATTCAGTCAATACAAATGCTGTGTAAAATGTTTTATATTTTTCTCATTTGATTTTTTAAACTATTTTCTTTGGTTACAATGGTTAATCACTGCTTTTAAAAAATAAGAGTCAAGTAAGATTTCGAATCTGTCTTTTTCTCCGAGATGAACGTGCCCCTCTGACAAAACCTCTGGCCCCAGCTTGGCCCCACCAGTACAACTGGTCTAGAACCGCCACTGTTTGTTTCATGCACGAATCATGTCTTCTCTGCTGTGAGTGACATAAAGTCAAATATGTTGTTACACATAAGCACGAATAAAGTTCTGAAAAAACAGCCCCTCTCTGTTTTTCTTGACCAAAAAAAAACAAAAAAAAACAACAACAACAAACACAGAAACAACGGTCCCCTCTGTTCTCCAGCCGATATAAAGGGCGGGGGCCATCTTTCCCCCTCCCTCGCGGCTCACGGGGTGTTAGCCTAATCAATGAACCCCAGCAGGGTGCCTCAAGTCTGTCTGCAACAGACAGGCCCGGAGGCTCCTGCAAGCAGGCTCGTCAGTCCTCACAGAAGCAGGTGAGGCGGGTCACGTGTTCCAGCCCCCGTCCTGTTGTGGATCACGGGGCCGGCAATACACAGATCAAACAGACCCGTGACACGTCCACGCTCCAGGGGTGCGCGCTGGCAGAATCTGATAACCCACCTTTCTGGCCATCTTTTCAACAAATGCCAGTAAGTGAAGTGGGAGGGGTCGCGGCAGAAACCCGTGGGCCAGCACCATTATCACACGTTCACAAAGACAGCGGTGATGAAACTGCAGCGTGTGTAAACACTCAGTGCAGAACAGAAATGGCACCAGGGCTAAATCAGTCTCCTCTTCCCTTTAATCGAAGAGGACTGAACTTTCTGTCACCAACCAATCTGAAGCCTGCTCAACACAAAGGAACATCTCGAACAGCTCCACATCTTTATGCTGAAGCTGTCTCCTTATCCTCAGTGAGCGAGACTCCATGCTCAAGCAGTGATCCTACAGCGTGTGAC
>JBBPBX010008343.1:6902-26004 GCA_038048925.1 Garcialebias charrua | reverse complement strand
TAATAATAATAATAATAATAAACTTTATTTGTATAGCACCTTCCTACAATGCCTTGCATTGACCAAGGTGCTTAACAGGATAAAAAGATGAATAAACTGGAACAATAAATCAATGAAAATAGAATAAGAAACAACAGCAATAAAAGAAGGCAATGGAAATAAAAAATGCTACATACTAAAATAACACAAGTAATAAAAGTTACACACTGAAAGCTTTTTTGAACAAGTGGAAATAAAAAGGCAATGGAAATAAAAAATGCTACATATTAAAATACCAAAAGTAATAAAAGTTACACACTGAAAGCTTTTTTGAACAAGTGGGTCTTCAGTCTGGTTTTGAACAGAGTCAGATCAGAGGTGGCACGCAGCTCAAGGGGGAGGCTGTTCCAGGCTTTTGGGCCGGCAACAGAAAATGACCGGTCTCCCCATTGTTTGTACCTTGAGCGAGGCACCTCCAGCAGGTGTTGACTGGCAGAGCGTAAATCTCTGATGGGCTTTCAAAAGTTCTGAGATGTACAGAGGAGCAAGTCCATTCAGAGCTTTGAAAACAAACAGGAGCAGCTTGAACTGTATCCTGAACTGAACCGGGAGCCAGTGTAGAGAGGACAGGACAGGAGTGATGTGTTCATATTTTCGTGTGTTGGTCAAAAAGCGCGCGGCAGAGTTCTGTACAAGCTGTAAACGGGAGATGGAGGATTGATTAATACCAACATACAAAGCATTACAATAATCAAGTCTGGAGGTCACAAAGGCATGGATGGCCTTCTCCAGATCACCACGGCTGAGAAATGACTTGACTTTAGAGAGCAGACGGAGCTGGAAAAAGCTGGTCTTGACAACAGAACTGATCTGTTTATCAAGCTTTAAGTTGGAGTCAAGCTGCACTCCAAGATTTCTGACCACCGGGTTGAAGTGGGGGAGGGGAAAACCAAAACTGGGACTGGGAAGGATGTTGCTGGTGTCATCAGGTGCACCAAATAAAATGCATTCAGTTTTATCTGTGTTTAGGTGGAGGAAGTTTTGAGAGAGCCAGTGCTTAATGTCATTTAAGCAGTTGACAAGAGTGTTTGAACTGAGTGAGGGGTTGGGAGTGACTGGCAGATAGATTTGTAAATCGTCTGCATACATGTGAAAAGACAGGTTATGACGTGTGATGATTGATCCTAATGGCAGCATGTAAAGAGAGAAGAGGACTGGCCCTAGAATAGATCCCTGTGGTACGCCAGAGGTCAGAGGGGTTGATGAAGAGGAGGACAGATCACCTATCATGACAGAAAAAGTTCTCCCAGACAGGTAAGATTTGAACCACTCAAGCACAGCTCCCTGGAGGCCAACCTGCTGAGACAAGCGGTGGATTAGTACCTGATGGTCGACGGTGTCAATGGCTGCTGAGAGGTCTAACATCACCAGCAGTGCAAGGTTTTTTGCATCCAGGGACAGAAGAATGTCATTCTGCACTTTGAGCAGTGCAGATTCAGTACAGTACTGTGACGAGCTCAAAAACCTGACTGAAATTGACTGAAAAACAGGTTGTTGAGTTCTAGAAAAGATTGAAGTTGAATAAAAACAATCTTTTCCAGGACCTTTGATAGAAATGACAGATGGGAAACTGGTCTGAAATTAGAGAGAGCTGTAGGATCTAGGCCTGGTTTTTTGAGAAGAGGCCTGACCACAGCGTGTTTGAAAGCAGATGGCACAAAACCTGAAGATAGACAGCTGTTAATAAATGACAAAACACAAGGACCAATTACATCAAAGGATTGTTTGAACATTTTAGAGGGAATGATGTCCAGAGAACAGTTAGTTGGTTTCATCTGCTGAACCACCTTGGTGAGGTGAGGCAGTGAAACCAGGTCGAACTGGTCAAAAACAGCTGTGGTTATTGCAGACGCACAAGACTGGATGGTGTTGGATGAACTGACAATGTTCTGTCTGATAGAGTCTATTTTGTTGACAAAATAGCTCTGAAAGTCATCGCAGGTAGACTGTGTGGCAGTTTTCAGAACATTGACAGATGGATTGATGACAGACTGGAGTGTGCTGAAAAGCGTCCTCGGCCGGTTGGAGCTGGTGGAGATTAAATTGGAGAGGTACTGTGACTTGGCCTGTTTCACAGCATTATGATACTCACAGAGACAGTCTCTCAGTATTCCCTGAGATACATGAAGCCGGTCGCGCTTCCATATTCGCTCTGCTTTTCTGCAACGTTGTCGAAGAGCTCGCGTCGTTTCGTTGAGCCATGGTGAAGGTTTGTTCTTTGAAGATGCCTGTTTGAGAGGAGCGATGGAGTCCAAGATCGTCGTGCAGGTGTGATGGAAGGAGCTGATGAAGTCCTCAGGATGTAGAGATGGGTCCAGGCTGACAGCAGAGCAAAAGTCAGTGCTCTTAAAGGCATCAGTGAACTCACTTGGAGTGGATGGGGTGATGGAGCGGCAGAAACGTGCTGGGAGAATAGCCTTCGGTGCAGGAGAGGTGAAAAATTCAAATAATATGGGAAAATGGTCTGAAATACAGGTGTTATCATATTGGCTCCCTCTTAAACAAAATCAATTCAAACAATAATCATTCATATAAGCAAAATACATACCGCTAACGCAAAGTTTCACGTTTAGCAAAATAGACATTAATCTGTTATATATATCTTTCCAACAAAATAGTTTTTATCGTTTTCTTAAATACAAACATTGGCCCTCATTCACGAAAATGTTCGTATTTTTATCCTAAATTTCTCCTACTTTTGTTCGTACGAAGCGTTCGTACGAACATGCCACGTCAGATTCAACAAAGTCTTCTATCCTGAGGAAACGTGTGTAAATGGGTTGCGTAAATATGATGAATCCCACCTGTTCTAAACAGCTGCGCGTGCACGCGGAGAGGTCATTTACATAATTCCCACCCCTCAAAACACCATATAAGGCCACGTTTCCTGCCTTCTGACAGCAGGAAGTGTCCATTCATTCAAACTCAAGAAGTAAAAGGAGGAACTTCACGCGTTCGGAGATCTGCTCTCAGTCGCGCTGTGGCTACCCCCCCACCCCCCGCAAGTGTCGGATGGTCAAATATCTTTAATTTTAGTGTACTGTGTTACATTATAGTTTCACTTATTCAGAAGAGCCGTGGCGCACCGCTACCCCCCACCCCCCCGCAAGTGTCGGATGTGTTTTTGAACAGAAGCATTTTAAAATGTCTCGAAACTACAGTTAACATCATATTAATATTGTAGTGCATATGTTTTGTCTCCCGTGGGTCGTACAGTATCAGAAATCAAGAATAAATGGTTTGATCTGAAAATGGCTTCAAACAAACGTCTCGCCGCAGCACGGACAGGAGGAATAGTCTGCATTACCGAGATGGATGGACAAATAAATGCCACGCTGCAAGACGCGTGCCAACATGTTTTGCAGCACAAATGAGTCATGCGCGCTCCTCCTGGTCATTGTGCAACCACATTCTGCAGGTTATATTTCGAATCAGATATAATAATCTATTGCTCCGATGGTGTTTGGCACAAGATCAGTCTTAATTCGTACTTGTTCTGCGGCGGTGTATGGGGATTTTATGTACCTGGGTGTTAATATGAGGAGCGGCTTTGATGACCAAGGGGAGCGCACGACTCACTGAAGCCTGCGCGACACACCAGACAAATTAAACTTAAAATTATAATTCTAATTCAAACAGAATAACCTATTGTCAAGAATAATTATGGTGCGTGATTTTTTTAAACCCAAAATATTTTCTAAATAACGAAATATGAAGTTATTCGTGGAGAAGATCCGTCTGGATGACAGCAGACTGACGCTCCTAAATTATACGACAGGTCCGGACCACTCGTAAATTTTGTTCGTATCTGAAAAAAATCGTAGGATACGAAAACATTGTTGAATGCCACAAATGATCCTAAATCACTTGTACGCACAGTTTAGGAACAAATCTGTGCGTACGAACGGTTCGTGAATGAGGGCCATTGACTTCACCATTTTTACATCATCCTCCAAACCATTCCACAGACCCATTCCTTGTATTGTAGTAGACCGACCCTTTAAACTGGTCCTATACGTACAGTAGGTTTAACAAAAATATCTAATCCCTTCAAATTATAATATCTCTTCCTTTTTACAAAATATGCTTGAATGTTGTATGGTAGCAAGCGGTTCTGAGCTTTAAACAGAAGTAGAAGAATACACTATTATAATCCATCAAATCATAAAACTTAAGTAATTTCAATTGACAAAACAGAACATTAGAAGGGTGACCATAACTCTTTCTTGTTGTAATTCTTACAGCTCTTTTTTGCAGAATAAAAAATAGGCTTTGTTATGGTTTTACATGCTGTACCCCAAACATTGACACAATAAGTTAAATGCAAGTGTATTATAAAGTAAATATAAAGCATCACTGTTTAATAAGTCCCTTACTCTATATAAAACTGCATTGGACTTAGATATTTTAGTTTTTACAAGATTTATATGCTGTTTTCATGACAGTTTATCATCAGTAGTTACACCCAGAAAATTTACCTTATTCACTCTACATATCTAATCTAATCTAATTATACCATCAATTTTGAAAGCAAAGTCCAAAGTTATCTTTTTTTACTAAATATCACAAAATTAGTTTTTTCAACATTCAATGATAACTTATTTAATTTAAACCAATCCTGTATTTTAACAATCTCCTTGTTTACCAACTCAAATATCTGTTCCATGTCTTTACTCAAACAGAAAAAAATTCTGAAAGTTATGCACCATAACTCATGTTCCCTGAAGGAAGGGAACGAGGTGCAACACATTTGACTATGGGAATTGCGCCGCCGCGCGATTCACCTGAAGTAATACATTCACGCCTTTACGGCAGGTGGGCGTCAGTGTCACCACAGAGGCCCCACCCTCTTGGTATAAAACCGGATGGCGCCCAGCCTACTTTCTCCAAGTGCACTTCACCGAGCTTGGGCATTGAAAGGGCAAACGTGTTGCACCTCGTTCCCTTCCGTCAGGGAACATGAGTTATGGTGCATAACTTTCAGTTCCCTTATCAGTCAGTGCACTCAGTGCAACACATTTGATTATGGGAACGTAATTCATTCACGCCCTTGAAAATGCTCTGGAAAAATGCATGCTTGTGAGAACTTCTGCCTTTTGTTACGGAATCGCTACTCTCCCCAGCTCGTTCTTTGTACTGGAGAGTAAGACCGCAACTATAAGTACGTGATGAGAAAGAAAAGAAAAAAAAAGAAACAAAACTGGCACCAGAGACTGAACACACAGTGAGGTGGGGCTTACCTTTTAGATGTCCGAACAGAGTCTGACAGCTGACATCCTGGAAATGGGAGAGCCCGCACGATCCTTCATCCGTCACTGTTCAATAGTTGTTTTTGTTTTCCTTTATAGTTTTTCTCTTTTTTCCATCTGTGGTTGTTGTTAGCAGGCGTGTTAACTTCCCCGGTGCATGTAATCTGTTAGCGTCCAGCCGGTTCATCCAAAACAAACCCGGCCAAAACCATCCGATGCTCCCCTCTGGGTTCCGTCCCAAGGTGAATGCTCTGTTTCTCTCTCAAGAGCCTTCCGCACCGTCCTCTAAGATATTTATTTCTTTGCAAAACTCCACTGCTGCAGTAGCGTCCAACACTCCACTCCATTTGTCAAAATCACCCCACAGGTGTGCTACCAGCGTAGCTAAAAACACTTATGGTGTGTTCACACAGAGCAGCGTTTTCAAGCTGCAAGCTTCCAGCCTCCATGTAAAATCAATGGTGGACGCACTTCCAGCCACCTCCTGGCGTCTGGCGTCAGGTCGCGTGCGTGTTGAGCGTGCTGAGTAGCGTTTTTTCGTGCACGTGAACCGGCTTCCACCTCCAAACCGAGCATTCAACATGTTGAAGATTTCGCGGTTCAAACTTTTCAAACGCCGCTCAACTCCACCTGATTGGTTGGTGTGTCAACCAATCAGGGAGAGTCGGGGGGCAGAAGAGAGGGGGCAGTGGGAGAGTCCCTATGTGACGCGGAAACGAGGGTGCGCGCGCACTATGTGACGTATTGTTTGTCGGAAAAAAAAAGAAAAGACCCGCGAGCTCGTGAACTATGGAAGAGAAACTCATTGTAGCTGTGTGTTCGCGACAAGTCCTTCACGACCAGTCAAGTCTGCTCGACAGAGACGGAAATAAACAGCTCCTCCTCGCCTGGCGGAGTGAGCAGGACTCCGTGTGCAGGGCTCTGTGTACCGGTAAGCTCCTCCCACACACCCAGCAGCTTCTGGCTTCTGGCGTTCAGTTTTGAACACGCTACATTCACAAGTGCGTCCACTTGCGTGCGTGAGGAGCATTTTGGAGGTTCAAAACGCTGCTCTGTGTGAACACACCATTAGACTGGCTGAGCCCCGCCCCCCTCCACCAGTGAACCGTCAAAGGTGCCAAAAAATAAAAATAATAAACAAACAAAAGACGAAAAAATGTGACCACGTAACACTTTATACATTAGGCGTTTTGGCTGTTCTCTACTGTGTGTTAGCTTGAGTGACATCACAGGCAGTGACGTCCAAACTGTACTGTTTTGCAAACATGTTTGTGGAACTCCAGTTGGCAGCAGCACAGATGTCTGCCACTGGTACACCCTTAAACAGAGCCCATGAGGCAGCTAGGCCTCGAGTGGAATGGGCGTGTACCCCAGAGGGCACCTGTTGACCTTTGCTGTTGTAAGCCCTTTTTATGGCCTCAGTCACCCAGTGTGAGAGGCGCTGCTTTGAAAGGGCTCTGCCAGTGGCAGGATTGGCAAAACACACAAACAGTTGGTCTGTTTTCCTCCAACTAACAGTTCTTTTGATGTAAACACTCAGGGCCCTAACAAGGCAGAGTGCATTCAACCACCTCTGCTCCTCAGTGAGGACAGGGTGAGGAGAAAACATTAAAAGCTCTAAGTCCAGACTTCTGGGATTTAGAGTTGGATCCTTTGGCATGTAGGTGGGGTTTGGACGCAAGGTGACCTTTGACCCATCAGGGGCAAACCTGGTACACATTGGGTGCACAGATAAAGCGTGGAGGTCACCCACACGTTTAGCTGAGCAAAGAGCTAAGAACAAAGCAGTCTTATAAGATAACAAATCTATCTTAATGCTGTTGAGTGGCTCAAATGGAGGCCTACACAAAGCATCCAGGACTAGCTGTAGGTTCCTTTCTGGGGCCAGGGTCCTGCTGGGGGGCCTTTTTCTCAGTACGCCCTTCATGAAACGTTTCATGAGACGGTGTGCACTGGGAGTTTTACCTCCCCAGCCTTCGACGCACGCCGAGATGGCTGACAAAAAGACTTGAATGGTGGAGAAGGAACGGCCTTTTTCCAGCAGGTCTTGTAGAAAAGTGAGGAGCTGGACTAGGTCACAGGAATACGAGATAATATTCCTTTCTAGACACCAGGCCTCAAAAACACGCCATTTGCGAGTGTAGAGAGTCTGGGTTGACTGGGCTCTCGCTCCCTGTATTGTATTTATGACGTTACCGGGGAGGCCGGAGGCAGTCAGCCGGTTCCTCTCAGTGGCCAGGCTGAGAGCTGCCACAGTTCTGGACGTGGGTGAAGGTGCTACCCGTAGGCCTGAGTCAGCAGGTCCCTGTGGGGGACAGCTGCCATGTTGTCCCTGACAACAGTGAGATCATTTCTGGGAACCACGGTTTCTGTGGCCATCTGGGAGCTATGAGTATCAGGGAAAGAGCTCCCCTGTGTACACGTTCCAGCGTCGCCTGAATCAGAGGGACGGGGGGGTATGCTTAATATAGCATCCCTGCTGGCCAGCTGTGGGCCAGAGCGTTTGTTCCCAGCAGAGCGTCTGTCTCCTTTAATGAGAAGTACAGGACGCAGTACGTGCTGATTTTGCAGGCGAACAGATCGACGGATGCCCGCCCGTATCGTGCCCAGATCTGGTCCACGATACGTGGGTTCAGCCTCCACTCTGAGGCTAGCAGTGGCCCTCTGGAGAGGGTATCTGCCCCGTGTTTAGCTCGCCCGGGATGTGTGTCGCTCTCAGTGACAATATTTGGGGGCTGCACCACGTGAGCAGCTTGTGTGTCAGGCTGAGGAGGGGTCGGGACCTTGTCCCCCTTCTCTGTTGATAAAAGACACCGTTGTCCGATTGTCTGATTTTATCAGCACCTGTTGTTTTGTAATCAGCCCCTTCTTGTAAAAGTGCTTCATGGACAGAAAAACAACTTTTAATTCCAGAAAGTTGATGTGGAGCCTTGCCTCCTACTGTTTCCAGAGCCCTTGGGTGTTCTGGTTTCTGCAAAACGTGCCCCAACCTCTCTTTGAAGCATCTGTGGTGATCACCACACGAGACAGTACTCATCCCAGCGGGACACCTGTTGTGAACACTGAAGGAGCCCTCAAGGGTTCCAGGGCTGTCATGCACTCTGGGCTGATCAGTATCTTCCCTGCCCGCCTGAGGGAGGCAGGATGCATCTGTTTGTTTAGCCATATCTGCAGAGCACGCATTTTTAATAATGCCTGAGGCATGTAGGCAATGGCTGCTGCCAGAAGACCCAGGAAACGCTGGCACAGTTTGAAAGACACTCTCTGGTCCAGCTGAAAGCGTGCCAGGCAGAGGCGGATGGATGAAATCCGTGCTTCTGAAAGCCATGCTCTGTACAGAATTGTGTTGACATGTACACCCAAAAATACGGTAATTTGAAAAGGCGTCAAATTGCTTTTCTGCGTGTTTATGATGAAGCCCAGAACCTCCAGGTGAGCCAACACCACCTGTGAGTGCAGCTGGGCTTGCGCTCTGTTCTCGGCGAGAATCAACAGTTCCATCCATCCATCCATCCATCTTCTTCTGCTTATCCGGGGTCGGGTCGCGGGGGTAGCAGCCTAAGTAGGGAGGCCCAGACTTCCCTCTCCCCAGCCACTTGGAGCAGTTCCTCCGGGGGAATCCCAAGGCGTTCCCAGGCCAGCCGAGAAACATAGTCCCTCCAGCGCGTCCTGGGTCTTCCTCTGGGTCTCCTCCCGGTGGGACGTGCCCGGAACACCTCACCAGGGAGGCGTCCAGGAGGCATCCTAACCAGATGCCCGAGCCACCTCAACTGGCTCCTCTCGATGTGGAGAAGCAGCGGCTCTACTCCGAGTCCCTCCCGGATGACTGAGCTTCTCACCCTATCTCTAAGGGAGAGTCCAGCCACCCTGCGGAGAAAACTCATTTCAGCCGCTTGTATCCGAGATCTTGTTCTTTCGGTCATAACCCAAAGCTCATGACCATAGATGAGGGTGGGAACGTAGATCGATCGGTAAATTGAGAGCTTTGCCTTTTGACTCAGCTCTCTCTTCACCACGACAGACCGGTACAGCGCCCGCTTCACTGCGGACGCTGCACCTATCCGCCTATCGATCTCACGCTCCAGTTTTCCCTCATTCGTGAACAAGATCCCGAGATACTTAAACTCCTCCACTTGGGGCAGGACCTCCTCCCCGACCCGGAGAGGGCATGCTACCCTTTTCCGGCTCAAGACCATGGCCTCGGATTTGGAGGAACTGATCCTCATCCCGGCCGCATCACACTCGGCTGCAAACCGCTCCAGTGAAAGTTGTAAATCACGAACTGATGAAGCCAGTAGGACCACATCATCTGCAAAAAACAGAGAAGCGATTCTAAGGTCACCAAAACGGATCCTCTCAACACCTTGGCTGCGCCTAGAAATTCTGTCCATAAAAGTTATGAACAGAATCGGTGACAAAGGGCAACCTTGGCGGAGTCCAACTCTCACCGGAAACGAGCCTGACTTACTGCCGGCAATGCGGACCAAGCTCTGACACCGGTCGTACAGGGACCTAACAGCCCTTATCAAAGGGCCTGGTACCCCATACTCCCGGAGTACCCCCCACAGAACCCCCCGAGGGACGCGGTCGAATGCCTTCTCCAAGTCCACAAAACACATGTAAACTGGTTGGGCAAACTCCCACGCACCCTCCAGGACCCTGCTGAGGGTGTAGAGCTGGTCCAGTGTTCCACGACCAGGACGAAAACCACACTGCTCCTCCTGAATCCGAGGTTCGACTATCCGACGGACCCTCCTCTCCAGAACCCCTGAATAGACCTTACCAGGGAGGCTTAAGAGTGTGATCCCCCTATAGTTGGAACACACCCTACGGTCCCCCTTTTTAAATAGGGGAACCACCACCCCAGTCTGCCAATCCAAGGGAACTGCCCCCGATGTCCACGCGATATTGCAGAGTCGCGTAAGCCAACACAACCCTACAACATCCAGAGCCCTAAGGAACTCCGGGCGAATCTCATCCACCCCCGGAGCCTTGCCACCGCGGAGCTTTTTAACCACCTCGGCGACCTCAGCACCAGAGATCGGAGAACCCGACCCAAAGTCCCCAGGCTCTGCTTCCTCAGTGGAAGACGTGCCAGTAGGATTGAGGAGGTCTTCGAAGTATTCCGCCCACCGACTCACAACATCCCGAGTTGAGGTCAGCAGCACGCCACCTCCACCATAAATGGTGTTGGTCTCGTACCTCTTTCCCCCCCTGAGACGCCGGATGGTGGACCAGAATCGCCTCGAAGCCGTACGGAAGTCATTCTCCATGGCCTCTCCGAACTCCTCCCACGCCCGAGTTTTTGCCTCAGCAACCACCCGAGCCGCATCCCTTGTTCTACTGGGGGACTTCAACGCTCACGTGGGCAATGACAGTGAGACCTGGAGGGGTGTGGTTGGGAGGAACGGCCCCCCTGATCTGAACCAGAGTGGTGTTCTGTTATTGGACTTCTGTGCTCGTCATGGATTGTCCATAACGAACACCATGTTTAAGCATAAGGGTGTCCATATGTGCTCTTGGCACCAGGACACCCTAGGTCGCAGTTCGATGATCGACTTTGTTGTCGTCTCATCTGATCTGCGGCCGCATGTCTTGGACACTCGGGTGAGGAGAGGGGCGGAGCTGTCTACTGACCACTACCTGGTGGTGAGTTTGCTCCGATGGTGGGGGAGGATGCCGGTCAGACCTGGCAGACCCAAACGTATCGTGAGGGTCTGCTGGGAACGTCTGGCAGAGTCTCCCGTAAGACGGAGCTTTAACTCCCACCTCCGGGAGAGCTTTGAACACGTTCCGAGGGAGGCGGGGGACATGGAGTCCGAGTGGGCCGTGTTCCGCGCCTCTATTGTCGAGGCAGCTTATCGGAGCTGTGGCCGCAAGGTTGTTGGTGCCTGTCGAGGTGGCAACCCTCGAACCCGGTGGTGGACACCGGCAGTGAGGGATGCTGTCAGGCTGAAGAAGGAGTCCTATTGGGCCTTTTTGGCTTGTGGGACCCCGGAAGCAGCTGATAGGTACCGGCAGTCCAAGCGGCATGCGGCTCGGGTGGTTGCTGAGGCAAAAACTCGGGCGTGGGAGGAGTTCGGAGAGGCCATGGAGAATCAACAGATCATCCAGATAATTCATAATTCTGACCCCTTGACCCCTGAGCGGGGTCAAGGCTACGTCCAGACATTTTGTAAATGTTCGTGGTGCAGTTTTTAGTCCGAAAGGTAAAGCCAGGAATTTGTAAGCTTTCCCTTCAAATGCAAAGCGGAGCTATTTTCTGTGTCTCTTCCAAATGCTCACGTGGAAAAAAAAAACATCTTTCAAATCCACTGTACAGGTGTAATCTCCCGGTCTCACAGATTGGATCACCTGTCTCAGCATGAGCATTTTGAATTTATAAGGTTTTATTCTTCTGTTCAGCGCTCTGAGATCCAGAATAGGTCTCAAGCTCTGGTCCTGTTTGGGCACGAGGAAATACTTGCTGTAGTGACCCGTGTGTATATTGTGTGTTGAAACAATATTTATCACTCCTTTCTGCAGCATTGTTGATATCTCCTCTCTTAAGACGTGTGCACGATCTGGGTTTATATTCGACAACAGTACCCCGTGAACGGGGGTGGCCTCTTGTGGAACTGCAGTCGGAGGCCATGACAGACTGTTGACATTACCCACGTGTTTGAATGACATGCCCCCCAGGCCTGAGCGTACGCGCTGAGCCTTTGGGGCATGTTTATTCTGGGTTGTCTATGTGTCGTGGGTGTGGGAGGGGGAGCAGTCCCCCCCCACGCGCGCTTGGCCCCGGACGAGCTTACCTGTCCACCAGCGGTCGTTGTGAAGTCTGCCTGCTTCAGACAGACCCCAGATGTCCCGCTGAGGCTCATAGTGTTCTGACCTGACACCTTATGTCTCACGAGAGAGGAGGGGTGATTGCCCTCTCCCTTCATCGTGACTGTTTTCATAAAAATGGTGCTGTTTTGTTTTTTTTGAGTCAAGAACCAGGGCAGTTTGTGCTTTTGGTACTTTATTTTCGTGTTTTAAGGAACAAAGCGTCTTTCTTACACAAACAGCATTAACAGTTTGTTTTGTGTACACACGAATGTCACCAGCTTTTTGTTGTTTTTTACACATAAAGTCTAGGCTTAAAAGTTTGGGTTCTCGTACCACATGGGCGGACGAACCTGTAAAACTGTGAAGTGGTCCTGCTTCATCAGGCCAACTTCTGCCTTCTGTCCCGGTTCGTCGAGGAAGTTCTCGGCGGAACCGCTTGGCGAGGAACGAACCTGTTCCTGGTCCAAGACTGGCCAGCCTGAGACGGTCCTGCTGTGGGTCTCTGCCGCTGTTCCCCGTCGTAAGCTGGTCTTTTTTGCGGGGGACGGCGTGTGGCTGAGCGGTGTCGAGGCTCTACGGCCCTGCTCCCACTGGTGTCTCTGGGGGGTGCGAAGGCTTTTCTCGGCATCCCCTCGTTCAGGGCTACGGCCTGTTTTCGTCTTTGCTTCAGCCTGCTCTGGATACGCTCCAGAGCCTCCCCGAAGAGTCCCGTCAGCTCGATAGGGTGGTGGAGGAACGGGAACCGCTAGCCCTCCGGCAGGTCCGTCAAAGTCTGCCACAGGTGGCGCTGGGCGATGACCACTTCAGCCATGCATCTCCCCTGAGCAATGGCCGCGGTCCCCATCATTCGCAAGACGAAGTCAGTCGCCTTGCGGGCTTCCTCCAGGATCTCTGTCGCAGCCTGTTTGTTCGTCGTTACCTGGAGCTCCTGCAGCTTCTCTGCCAAGTAGGCTTGCATCATGGCCGAGGCAGTCATGGCGCGGACCGCGAGGCCCTGAGCTCGGTAACACTTTTCGAGCTGGGAGGCCGAGGCACGGCAGGCCTTGATGGGCAGAGTCGGCTTTGCGCCCGACGTCCTAGGGGCCAAGTGAGCCGCCAGCATGTCCTCCATCTGCGGGACATTGGCAATTCCTGCTGCCTCCATTCCGACGACGTCGAGAAACTGGCAGAGTGGTAGAAGCATTGGAGCCCTGGGTTCAGCCCAGGTGCGAGTGAGCTCTGTCAGGAAATACGGAAAAATTAGCATCCTGTGCCTCGTGGCCGATTGCCGTTTTGCCAAGAAATATTTCCCCGCCAACCTCGTTACCTGTTGTTGAGGTGGGGGTTCTGGCCAGCTGATCCGCAATGTGTCCGCCGCTCTGCAACACAAGTCAAACAAAGCGGGGATTGAGACATCTGTCTCTGGCTGAGTTGTCGTTGGGTTCTGGGAGAAGTCTTCTTCTTCCCTTTCGTCCTCGTTCTCAGCTTCGTCGTCTGAAATCTCACCCGAGGCTGTTAGCGAGAGCTCGTCTGCTCGTAACAGGCTCCTCGTGTCATACTTGGCGTTGGAGTCCCCGACGGGGGCCGCCATGTCCATACTGTCCCCCCAGTCGGCATGGCCACTGTCCTCCAGATCCACAGCCTTGAGCTCTGGTGTGAGAGTGAATGCCTCTGTGAGGTCTGGGTCACGTGCTGCCCACCCATGGCCTTGACCACAATGTCCACTCGACGCTTCCTCACAGCCTCAAGCATCTGGCTGCAGTGAGGACAGGACTCGGGGGATTCCAACGCTGTCTTAGTGTGCAACATCCCCAGGCATACGGGACAGGCCTCGTGGGTATCCGTCGCCGAAAGGGAGTAGCCGCAGCCGCTGGGGCAGGCTCGGGAGCTGGGGCTCGCTGGCCTGCTGGTCTTCTTAGAATTTTTGGTTTTCGCTTTCCCTTCTCTGGAGCTATGGCTGAGAAGAGTCGAGTTCGTTAGCTATGCTAACGTGGTCCGGAGACGTCCTCTTTGTCGAGTCGCTTTTGTTGGCTAGCCTGCTAACTCGGTTAGCTAGGTAGCGATGTGACGCAGTTAGCGCCGTCGAGCGAAGCAGCTGCGAAGAGAGAAGAAAAACCTCGAGGTTGAATAAAAGGCACTGGGCTAGCTTTCACTAGCCCAGCAGTACGCAGGAAATTTCTCTGTACGCTCAGTGTAGGGAGCGAGCTCACCTCCGGTCGAGCGATGTAGATACAGAGAGTCCCACGAAGTTCAGGTGTAAGTGAGGTGAAAGACAAAAGAGAAAGTAGGCTGGCGTTATCCGGTTTTATACCAAGAGGGCGGGGCCTCTGTGGTGACGCTGACGCACACCTGCCATAAAGGCGTGAATGTATTACTTCAGGTGAACCGCGCAGCGGCGCAATTCCCATAGTCAAATGTGTTGCACTGAGTGCACTGACTGATAAGGGAACTATCTATCTACAGTGTCTATCTATCTATCTATCTATCTATGTATCTATCTTGTCTGTCTTGTCTGTCTATCTCTCTCACTCATATATATATATATATATATATATATATATATATATTAGGGATGTCCCGAGCCGATCACGTTGTAAGAATTATGAGGAGGTCAATATTAATACTGATCTCCTTTTTATCTTAATTAATCTACTTATTCAGATTGAATAGTAAATTCACGGATTCTGTTCTTTTTCAGTTTACCCAATATTTCTGTGATCTTTATGATGGATAAATACACAAAGCCATTAAGTGACAAAGACGTTAACTTAGTTTGATATGTCAAAGAGACACTATCATTTATTTAAAATAAATCAACTAAATTAACACCATTACACTTGATTGACATGATTTCACTTTCTTTCAATTCAAATACGTCAGCACACTTAAATTTAACACAACAGACATAAATATTGGATGTTAACATATTTAGTCTGTGGGCATTTCAGCTTAAAATAGTTTCCAGCTTAGATAGAGAGGGAAAAGGTTTAGGAGGAGAAATTTATGGAGGAAGAAAAGTTAAGAGTCAGGGAGTTATCTTGATGTGTTTTAACCAGAAACATGGCAGTTCTCCGGCCGATTAAAGCTACACGTTGGTACCCTTGGCAAAGCATTTGACGACTTGTTACCTCGTGAAGATGGTCAGTCTCCCTCGGTCCAGTTTGGTCAGTTCGTTTACCATTCTCAGCGTCTCCAGACGTGCGCCTTGACTCGAACCGAAGTAACGGCAGCTCCTGGTGGTGTTTCCAAGATAAGACGTTCCTTAAAGGAATGTCAATAAAAGAGAGCTTTTCAGCTGTTGAAGATGGCTTATAACTTGGCATGTTATAAGTCTTTAACTGAATGACATGGTCATTAGCGTGTTGACCAGACGATCATCAGTTCTTTGGAGAAGACCATGGTTTGAGGCTTACTCCAGCAGACTTCCTTAGAGAAGTAAGATGTGAAGGTTTTAACTGAGACGTGACCCAGAAAATGTGTTGTTTTCTGATTGGCAGAATGGCATCATAAGTTGATGTGAAGATGACATCAACATGTTGAAAGGGGGTCAAAAGATTAGTTTGTCAGAAAGATAAAGTGTTAGTTTCAGATGTCAGCATTTTATGATAAAACTGATTCCTTTGCTTTAACACTTTAACAAAATACTGTTGGTTTGATTAAAACAACGTCATTAAGCATCACATATGGGACCTATTAATGATAATAGCTTGATTATTAAATAGGACAAAAACAAAAGTCTTTGGGTGTCTAGATTGTCCTGAGCTCAAGCTAAAATGAATGAGATAAAGTGTTCCTTTTATCTTCACATGCAAGTTCGAGAGGAGAGGAGAAATCCTCCATGTACAACATTTTGAATTAAGCAGAGTATTTGATTTATCTGACATTAAAATGTACTGATGCTCTTACAAATAAAATTATTCTTTTGATCACATCAGCCTAAAATCAAAGATAGAAATAGTCTCTTATTGGTGACTATGTTATCAGATTATAGCTAAATGAATAATTTTGTAGTAAATGTCTTGCTTTACTGAGAGGTCAGTAAAGGTCATCACTGGACAGTTCAAAAACCTTAATTTGACCCTGGGTAGGTCCACTACATCTCCCCCCTTTTGGAAGCCATCGCCAGTCCTTGGGGATGGGGTCCAACACGAAAGGAAACCTTGAACTGTCTTTGATCTTGAAGTAATCCAGCAAGTGGAAAAAAAAAATCAAAAATTATAATCCCATAAAGTTTTTGGAAATTCCATACTGTTCGTAGGTAATCCCATTGCGAAAAGCTTTTAATCCTTTGGAAAACAAAGTCTGTTAACTCTTGGAAAACAAAGTCTGTGATCCCTTGGAAAGCAAAGTCTTATAATCCACAGCGGTAATTCCACAGCAGTAAATCCACAACGATTAGTTTTGTTGATTGATCAGCAACAATTGTTTTCATAATCAGCATGTAGAGGGGATCCCTCGATTGACGCAGAGGAGGCGACCCTTGGATGAAGGTTGAAGACCAAGCGTTGGAGCTGCAGGTCCCCACATCGATGGTTGGAGGCTGGTTGGTTTCCAGTCCGTGCCACTCTGGTTCTATGTGTCATGCATTTATGTGGTTTTTAAGGTGGGCTTATGATTGGGATTTTACATTAAGCCTTACCTATATGCACCTGGTATGTAAGCTATCATGGTTTAGATCAGCTACAATTACCAATTAAGGGGTGGATCAAATCTATAAATTAGGTATAGGGATCTGTACCTATAGAATTTTGGAGGGCTTCTGTAACGAAGGCCTCTAATTCCAAACTATTCCTCCATTCATTACTTAGTTTAGGTTAAACTAACATAAAATGAAATATAGTTTGATCTAAATGTCTGTTGTCTTTTAGACGAACGACGTAGGATTTGGTATTCCTAATAAATTTTGAAGTCTATGGCGAGACTCATCAAAATGAATAGACAATCTAGAATAGAAACGATCGAATCGGTTCAATTTAGAAATTGTGAGGTCAATATAGTTTATGGTACCTTGAGTAGCTTTAAACTACATTGACTCTTCGACGATTGAGATTTAACAAAACGAACTGCATGTTGGCATAGTTAAATCCATATCATTCATTAACCAATGTTAATACAAAACCTTTTTGGCTGGGAGTGTTCAGAACCAAACAAAATCTCAACTAATGACAACAGTAATGACTAAACAACACGGAAACAACGTTTCACTGCTTCGACACACTCTTGTCGTCAGATTCCAAAGTGCAACACACAAGAAAAACAGGTCTCAACTTTATGACCGAGGTCAAATTAAATCTCGTGGATTTAAACGGTTGTTAAGGTTAGTTTTTTGTTGTGGGTTTTAGGCTTAGCGTTTCTAAGTTCAAATTGGACAATGCGACTTATAGGGTGGGAAATACGGTAGTTTAAACCTGATTAGTTTATTTACTAACTTGTGTTTGTACGACCTTATTATCCCATGAAGTCGGTGAGTTTGTGAGATCTTTGTCTTTTGTGGAGTCATTGAACGCCTTGTAAGGTTTGATCTGATTTCGATGTACCCATTTAGCAATTGGCTCTTTACGGCCTTTGCTGATTTTGATCTCGTAGACGACTGAGGACACTTTGTCTGTTATCAGATGAGGTCCAGTCCACCTGGGCATTAGTTTGCGGGCGAGAGTTCCGGTCTCGGACCCTCCTTTCCCGGTTGCTGGGGCGAACGTATAGTACCAGACTCTGTCTCCCACTTGGAGTTCATTGTGAGAGGCCTTCTGGTCGTAGTACGCCTTGCGTCCTTCAGCGGATTTTTCCAGGTTTTTCTGGGCGAAAGCAAAAGTGTTTCTGAGGTGTACATTCAAATCTTTCATGTATTGTTGTGTAGTGTAGGCTGTCGCCATGGCGGCGTCGCCTGGTTGGTACAACAGGTGTAGAGGGAGAGTCATTTGTCGACCGGTCATCATCTCGAAGGGAGAGATGCCAGTTGATGTGTGTGGAGTGGCTCTTATGGCCATGAGGACCAGAGGGAGTTTCACATCCCAGTCCTTGTGGTTTGCAGCCACGTATTTCTTCAAAATACTCACCACAGTTCTGTTTGCTCTCTCTACTTGGCCTGAAGCCTGTGGGTGGTAGCCGACATGAAAGTTGGCCTTGACGCCTAGCGTCTTCCACAGTTCTTTCATCACTTCACCTGTGAAGTGTGTACCTTGGTCTGAGTTCACCCGAAGGGGAAGTCCAAACCTTGAGAATATATGATTCATTAACAACATAGCAGTGGTTTGTGCTGTGTCGTTAGGAGCTGGTAGGCATTCTACCCATTTGGTGAATGCACAGGTTACCGTGAGAAAATATTTATTTCCTCTAGAGCTCTTAGTGAGTGGTCCAACCCAGTCGATCTGGAGGTCAGACCATGGGAATGCAATGCCTCTGCTTTGCAGTGGTGCTCTGTGAAGTGGTCTGGTTGGCTGAAACTGGCCACAGACCACGCACCCTTCAATGTAGTCCTTGACATCCTTTTTCATTCCAGGCCAATAGGCAATTTGTTTTAATGCCGTCAGCGTGGCTTTATCTCCTTTGTGTCCTGCGGACGGGAGATCATGGGCATGAACTAACATCACCCCCCTTTGGTCATGGGGAACCACGAACACAGGTGAGGACGTTGGTCCATGAGCGAAAGTTAAGATGCCCTTGATTAGTTTTAGCTGTTTGCGCAGCTGATAGAGGACCTTAAGGTCTGGATCGGAATCCAGGTCGTCTTTAGACGGACTATTTTTTTTCGGATCAGTCAGGTACAGTATCATGGAGTTGATAGCAGGATCCGACTTTTGTAGTTGGATGATGTCTGGGTCAGTCAGTGCGGGTCGTACAGAGACTGCGTTGTCAGCAGGTCTGGTTGCGGCCTGTGCACGTGTGACTGCCATAACTCTGACTGAAGGATGTGTTGGCAGAGTCTCGATTAACCAGGAGGGGTCGAAGGACCATAGAGGACCTTCGTCGGCTCCTTCTTTGGCTAAGGAATCTGCAATGTCATTGTAGTGCTTGTCATCGCC